>MDKI01208054.1:0-60365 GCA_005239505.1 Nicotiana paniculata
CAATCTAAAGTGAACTGTAATGCAATCTAGCTAGCGTAACTTGAGAGAGTGCATCTAGTAAATCATCATACTTACTTGAGAGAGATTTAAGGTAGATAGAGTGTTCATGATTGATAAAGACAACTAATCAAGCTATATAAAGTATCCGAGAAGTAAATTCACCGACGGGGGAAACCATAACCTTAGATCTTTATTACAATTGTTTACACCTTAGCGTAGTTAATCTTTAGTTTTATTCTTTAGTGTTAGTAATTTAAATAACATCTAGTGACAGTTGAGTATTCTAATAGCTTGCTTGATACGTAAATTTCGTGTGGGATCGACTCTGGGCATAATACTCCGAATTATATTTGCAACGCCCGCTTAGTCTTTTATTAGACATAGTTGAGCGTGATCACTTAACAATCACGAAACATTTAAACTGCATTTCTCACAACTTCCTCAATATTATAAAAAATGAAACCAACAAGGAGTGTGTGTCAAATATATATATATATATCGTAAAACAATGCCAAACTGCTCCACCTTTCTGTACCCCAAGGGAACCGGATGAAAAACCAATACTCTTCCAAAATAATCACAACAATATTTAACAACAAAGCAATAAGGCCAGGTCGTCATAGAAATAATAATGAACGTAGAACAATTAAGCCAAGAATCAATTAAATTGAAAACGAGGAAGGGATCATGTTTAACAGAAAATTTGGTGGTGCATAGATACTAGTCACTTCACCTATAAACCACACACATGCAATTCACGTAGGAAATAAGTGGTGATTCCTATTCCCTCAAGTCAAGGCTAAACCAAGCACTTACCTCAATTTCGTAGGCCACTCACTGCTCGACTATAGCTTTTCCTTTAGAATATTTCTCTAACTTGCTCGAATCTAATCGTAATTATCTTAATATCATTAATTAATGCTAAAGGAACTAACTTTATTGAAAAATATAATTTTTCATAGTTTTCTCAAAAAAGTAAAAATCGGACCCTCGGTCCGCTTGGTCTAAACACAGGGCTCGGACCAAATTACGTTTATCCATTCACCCACAAACCTAAATATACACTTAGTTTCGAAATACGACTTAATTCGATATAAGAATTCAATTTTTTAAAAAATCCCCTAATTCTACCCAATCCCTCAAAATTTTTTTACGATGAAAATTCTTAGTTTTTGGTTTAAAAGTGATGAAACAAGGAATTGGATGAGTAAAGTTTAGAATTGATTACCTATGACTTAAGGATGATATTTGGTGAAGAAATTTGCTTCTAGGGCTGTGGGGTTCAAAAATATGAAGAAGATGAAGGTCTGCCCATTTTTAAAAGAATTATATACGCCTAGGCCAGGTTTCTATGCGTTCGCGACAGAGGGGCTGTGCGTTTGCTTAGTGTACTGGGTTCCCCTCCCCTAGGCACATTTTATATTGTACGTTCGCATAGCATAGGGTGCGTTCGCATAAGGTCAGCCCAGGTGACCTCCACGTTCGCATGCCTCGCTGTGCGTTCGCATATAACAAAAAGGAGAGCCCCCTGAGGTTACACTATGCGATCGCTAACCTAGCTATGCGATCGCATAGCACATGAGACCTGGGCACCAGAAACAAAGTTACAACAGTCTTTTTAAGTGCAAAAGTATCCCGTTGCCTATCTGAAACTCACCCGAGCCCTCGGGGCTCTAAGCAAAACATGCACGCAAGTCTGAAAACATCATACGGACTTGCTCGTGCGATCAAATCATGAAAATAACATGTAAACTATGAATTACACATCAAAACTCATCATTTTCCTCAAGAACACTTAAATTCATAACTTTTCAACTGGATGTCCGAATCACGTCAAATGAATTCCGTTTTCACCAAATTTCACAGTAAACCTTTAAATACTACAAATATGTATCGGGCTTCAGAACCAAAATGTGGGCCCGATACCAATGATTTTAAACATTAATTCTTTTCTTTATTTCATTAATATTTCAGCAAAATAATTTCATTCAAAAATTGTTTTCTAAGGTTCGGGACCTCGAAATTCATTTTCGGGCATATGCTCGAGTCCCATATTTTACCGCGGACCTCCCTGGATCGTCAGAACACAACTCTGGGTCCGTTTACTCAAATTGTTGACCAAAGTCAACTATAATCAATTTTTAACTCTAGAAATTACTATTTTCTCATATTTTCACATAAACGCTTTCCGGTTTCACGCTCGGACTGCGCATGAAAATTGAGGTGTTTAAAATTTATCCTTTTAGGGATATTAAGCCTAGAAATGAGTCTAATTCATAAAATGACCCATTGGGTCATCACAAACCTTCAGCAAATTTTTCTCATAATCCAGCCTATAAACCACCACCAAAGAACCCTACAGTACTGAATCCCGCTGAGATTGAGGAAAAGAGGGCCAAGGGATTATGTTTTTATTGTGCTGAGAAGTAATTTCCTAGACATCAATTTGCTAAGAAGAGGCAGATTTTCTATATAGAGTTGAGTGACTGTGGCGAATTTCGGGAAGGAGGAGAAAAGGGGGATAGTTCACAAAAACGGAGTATGATGAAATTGTCTCCAGATAAGGAGTATGATGAAGAAAATGGGGCTACAATGATTCCCCGGGTGTCTTGCATGTAATGACTGGTTTAATGGATTACTCAACTGATAATTTTTGTTGTAAGCAAACTCTGCGAGTGGTAGAAACTGGTCCCATGAACCACCAAAGTCAATGACACACGCACGTAACACGTCCTCCAGTATCTGAATAGTGCACTCGGATTGTCTGCCCATCTGAGGGTGAAATGTTGTGCTCAACTCAACCTGAGTGCCCAACTCTCGCTGCACGCCCTCCAAAAATGCGATGTAAACTGCATGCCTCTATCTGAAATGACAGAACAAGCACTCCACGAAGGCGAACAATCTCTCTGATGTAAATCTCATCCAGCCGCTCTGAAGAATATGTAGTGCTCACAGGAATGAAATGCGCGGACTTGGTCAGCCGATCCACAATCACCCAAATTGCAACGAACTTCCTCGAAGTCCGTAGGAGCCCAACTACGAAATCTATGGTGATCTGCTCTCACTTCCACTCTGGAATCTCTATTTGCTGAAGCAAGATGCCTGGTCTCTGATGCTCATATTTCACCTGCTGACAGTTGAGACACCGAGCTACAAACCTAACTATATCTTTCTTCATTCTCCTCCACCAATAGTGTTGTCCCAAATACTTATACATCTTCGCGAAACCTGGATGATGGGATACAACAAACTATAGGCCTCTTCGAAAATGAACTCCCGCAGCCCATCCACATTGGGCACACATATCTGGCCCTGCATCCTCAATAATCCGTCATCACCAATCGTAACATCTATAGCATCATCATGCAGAACCTAGTCCTTGAGGACAAGCAAATGAGGATCATCATAATGGTTCTCTCTGATACGATCAAACAAGAAAGACCGAGAAACCACACACGCTAGGACCCGACTAGGCTCCGAAATATCCAATCTCATAAACCGATCGACCAAGGCCTGAACATCAACCGCAAGAGGTCTCTCCCCAACAAGAATAAATGCAAGACTGCCCAAACTCACATCCTTCATTCTCAAGGCATAAGTCACCACAAGTGTCTTTCCCGGATGAAAAAAAATGGTAATATCATAGTCCTATAGAGCTCCAACTATCTCCGCTGCCTCAAATTGAGATCCTTCTGTTTAAACAAGTGCTGGAGACTACGATGATCACTAAACACCTCACAAGACATGTCATAGAGATAATGCCTCCTATTATTCAATGTGTGAACAATGGCAGCCAACTCCAAATCATGAACTTGGTAATTCTTCTCATGGGGCTTCAACTGACGAAAAGCATAATCAATTATTCTACCCTCATGCATCAAAACACATCCAATACCGACCCGAGAAACATCACAATATACTAAACATGAACCAGAAGCTAATGGCAGAATTAACACTGGAGATGTGGTCAAGGCGGTCTTGAGCTTCTGAAAGCTTTCCTCACAATCGACCACCTCAAAGGAGAACCCTTTTAGGTCAATTTTGTTAATGGCGATGCAATAGAAGATAAATCTTGCAGGAACCGATGGTAATAAAAATTAAAAAAAAAACTAGTGGAAAGCGCCTCACGCGCACACATCAAAACTCAGAAAGCGGTAGACCTAGGAATCCTTCTATTTGCATCACGATTGAGATTACAGGTTCTGGAAATCAACAATGGTAGCGAAGGAATCCCGAAGCAAACAAGTGATGCATGAGCCGTTGAATGTTTCCCGAATGGAGGGAGAAGGTGATATAACTCTGAAATGTAAATAGTAGCTAGCTATACTGTGTCGTTTAGTTTATTAAGGGGAAAATAAATAAAGCGTTGTTATTTGGATAAGTGATTTAGTAGCTAATGAAAAGGGTATTACGTCGTTGTTTGAATCAGGTTCGATAAGGTAGCCCGCCATACTCCTACTTCGGTTCATATAGCCAGAGATAAAGTTCACAGACTCATTAAAGGACTCAAATATGATTGTAAAATTTTTGTATGACTTAGGGTAGGTTGATAATTTATTTCGTACACTTGGGAGAGTCATATTTATTCAGAGTAGTCAGCCTACGTGCCTCATTACAGTTACAACTCAACTTACATGACCAGCTAGGGGAAGAGGGGTCGGAATGTCGAAGGTAGAGGTCAGACTCCTAGAGGTGGAGACCCACCCTGTTGATATATTTTCCATGGTATGGATGGGGTCGCTACAACAGATGGTGTCATTGCAAGTACAATATGTAGTTATTATAAAGTGATAAGTTCCTTAACTTCATTCGATTGTGAGTATCTAAAAAAGTCTTCCTAATATGCTTCACTCATGGATGAGCTCCGTAACCCTGAAATTGTAACGACCCGACCGGTCGTTCCGTGAGATTTACCCCATTTCCCCTATTTCTGCATTTGTTATGTATCGCTATATTATTTTTGACGTATTGGATAAGTTGGTTTGGGGCCAAAGTGGTTATAATGAGAGTTTAGGCATTTATCCTTTTAAAGTAGCCTAATAGTTGAGAAAGGCAATTGAGAGTTGAATTATTGGTAAACGATCTCAGAATGCAGATTTTAAGGCTCCAGTAGCTTCGTTAGGTGATTTGGGACTTAGGAGAGTGTTTGGAATATTTTTGTGATGTCCGGTCTAGAATTAGGCTTGAATTGGTGGAAGTTAGTTTTTGGAGATTTTCGGTCGGTAGTGGAAATTACGCTATCGAGGTCGGAATGGAATTCCAAAAGTTGGAACAGGTCCGTAATGTCATTTTGGATATGTCTGCAAAATTTCAGATTAATCGGAGGTGTTTTGGTTGGTTTCGGCGTAGTTGGCGAATTTTTGAAGTTTCAAAGTTCTTAGGCTTGAATTTGATGTGAATTTGGTGTTTTAGTGTTGTTTTTGGTGTTCCAAAGGCTCGACTAAGTTTGAATGATGTTATGGGATAGGTTGGCATGTTTGGTTGGGGCCCCGAGGAGCTCGGGATTGATTCGGATGGTTAACGGGAAGTTGGAATGGATTTTGTAAAATTTCTACTGTGCTGCTGCTGGTATTTTTTCACGTGCAAAAGTGGAGTCGCACGTGCGATCACGCAGGTGCGGAAGGTGCAGTCGTAGGCTTGAGAATTGGCTGGGCAAGGAGAGGTTCGCAGGTGCGAGGGGATTGTCGCACCTGCGATGGCGCGGAAATGCATCACACTTGCGATGCCGCAAATGCGGAGAAATGGTCACAGGTGCGATTTTGGCCGTTAAGTTAGTTTTCGCAGGAGCGCACCTGGGACAGCAGGTGCGGGTCCGCAGGTGCGGCCAATATTCTGTAGGTGCGGAAATGACTGGGCAAAATAGTATAAAAGGATCCCCCTCCGCGAAATTTATTTAATTTTCATCAAATTGCATACAGGGGAGTCCGTTGAAGAAGGTTTTGAGAAGAGATTTCCAGATTATTCAACTAAGGTGAGTTGTTTGATTTGTTAATCCCGTTCCTATGCTATTTTACTGAAATTAGACTTGAAAATTTAAGGTTTTGGGTAAGAAAAGTTGGAAAAATGGGAGGAAAGCAATTGGCATTTCTTTTGAGATTTTGAAATGGCAATTGTGACCCGAATTAAGTGTTCTTGGTATGTTCAGAATCGTGAGAGGACGAGGATTCTAATGATGTAAAAATTTTCAGATTCCGAGACATGGGCCCAGGGCTCGGGTTTGGCCGAATTTCGAGATTTTGTTTAAATTTGATGATTTTCGATTGGGTTGTGCTCCATGAGTATATTTTAATGATGTTGAAGTGATTTTGGCTAGATTTGATGCAATCGGAGCCAATTTGAGGGGAAAGTGCATTTCGGACTAGTGTCGCGGCCCGATAGAGGTAAGTAATGGTCTTAAATTTTGTCCTGAGGGTATAGAACCCCGGACTACATACTTTCTCAACTAAATTTGGAATGGCGCACATGTCGGATGATGAACATGTGGAACGTACTGATTTTTGGATTGGACTAGGTCCTCTTCGCGGCAAGTAATAAGTTGTGTATTTACTTAAAAACTTGTGTTAAATTATGTTTCAAAGATTTGTGTAATTTTTGGGCTATAAGCCGTGTTTGGGGCCTCGTGCCGATCTGTTTAGACCCTTTGAGGGTCTTTTAATGTTGTGTTCCTCACTACCTGTTGATGGTTTTACTCAGCATCATTATGCATACTGTTTTATTTGAAACTCAGCCGGATTTGCACTACATGAGCAGTAAACTGATGTTTTCGGGTCGAGTACCCCGTTCTATTACTTCGCCCGAGGGGCTTTTCGAATGGTTCCACCGAGTATGGCCGAGGGCCAAGGGTAATGGTGAGGAGGCTTTCAGGCCTTATGTTGATATTAGCGCTTGGGCTGAATAAGCCCCTCCGGAGTCTGTACACACCCCCAGTGAGCGCACCGAGTGCGAGTGATTGGGAGGCTTTAGTGACTGTGAGGTGCTGAGTGATTGTGAGGTGCTGAGGGATTGTTAGGAAATGTCCGAGGGGCTGTTTATGAAACATGTTTTTGTCTGAGGGGCTACTTATAATATCACTACATTCATTGCATAACAAATCCTTGTTTTAAAGTTACTAAAAATGTGCATTGTTTTAAGAACTTTTATGAAGTTGATTTCGAAGGCATGATGATTTCGTATATTTATGTATACTATTGGAAAGTAAGGCTGTGTATATTGTTACTTATTGTGATATTGATTCTTATGTGATTCCATGCCACTTAGACTTGATTTATCTCCATTACTACTGAGTTGGCGTACTCACATTACTCCCTGCACCTCTATGTGCATATTCAGGAGCAGAGATTGAGCGTTAGCTTATATATATACCGCAACGGAGCCAGATCGTGGGGACATAGAGGTAGCTGCCCAGCGTCTGCAGCATCTCTGCTTTCCCTTCCTATTGTATTTAGTTTTGATTCGGAATTTTGTATCTTAATACTTTATTTTGACTTATTCCATTAGATGCTCATGGCATGTTGGCTCCGGATTTTGGGGATGGTTGTACTGTATATAAAAGTTTGGTTTATTATGTTAAGTAAATATCCATATATTGTTATGAAATGCTTGAAAATTAAATGGGCTTTTCAAAAGAAAGATGTGAACACGCGATAGTCGGCTAGCCTAGTTCCACGATAGGCGCCATCACGGCTGGTTAGGATTTGGGGTCGTGACAAACATCTACTCATGTGAATACTTGTATTGAGAAATTGTATGGAGAATGCTATGTCTATCATTACGTGTTGTAATTTTGTTTAACAGAAAATATTTAAAAGAAGAAAAAGGAATGTTTCGAGTGGCACGATGTTCATATTACTTGTGATTCAGAACTGAGGGAGATATCCTCGCATTATAATATAATTTGGTATGTTTAAATCGGGCTACGAGCCGTGGTGGAAGTTATATAAGGACGAGATCCTTGTGATGAAAATTCGTGGTAGAGGTAAGGGCCAGTCCGCGCAGCAACCGAGCACCTGAGCAGGCTGCACAGGGTATTCAGGCACCGGGAGCAGCCCCAGCTCAGCCAGCTGCTCCGGTTCAGGATTATGTGGTCCCAACTATGCCTGAGGACGAGCAACGCAGGTTGGAGAGATTCAGCAAACTTCAGCCTCCTACTTTCAGTGGTACAGAGGGCGAGGATGCCCAGAGATTTCTTGATAGGTGCCAGAGGATACTGCGCACCGCAGGTATTCTGGAGACCAGTGGGGTCTCGTTTGTTTCCTTCCAGTTTGCGGGTGCTGCCTTTACTTGGTGGGAGTCTTTCGAGAGGCGTAGACCGGTTGGTTCAGCACCTCTTACCTAGTAGCAGTTCTCCGAGATCATTTTGGAGAAGTATGTTCCTCAGTCCCAGAGAGAGGAGCACCGTAGGCAGTTTGAGCAACTGCGCCAGGGAGAGTTATCCATCACTGAGTACGAGATGAGATTTTCCGAGATGGCTTGGCATGCTTCTGAGATTATCCCTACTGATAGGGAGAGGGTGAGGAGGTTCGTTGATGGTCTTTCTTATCAGATTCGGTTGTTCATGACTCGGGAGAGAGTATCAGGTGCTTCATTCGTGCAGGTTGTGGACATAGCTCGAGATATTGAGTCTGTTCGCCGCCAGGAGGGGGAGGAGAGGGAGGCCAAGAGGCCTCATGGTTCGGGCAGTTCCAGTGGTGCTCCCTTCAGGGGACAGTTTCAGTAGGGTAGGGGTCGTTCATTCAGGCCACCTCAATCAGGCCACCCAGCTTATAGTGGTGCATCATCAGGGCAGGGTCCCCGCGATTTTCAGTCAGGTCGTACTTCTTTTGGTGCCCTCCTAGCTCAGAGTGCAGCTCGAGCACCTCCAGTTCAAGGTTCATCTATACAGGAGTCTTCAAGTGGTCGTGTAGGTGCTAGGGGTTTCTATCAGTCCTTGCCTCCAGCTCCGGGTAGTTGTTTTGAGTGTGGAGAGTTCGGGCACGGGTGGAGGTAGTGTCCTCGCCGTTCCGGTGGATCTTCTCAGCATATGGGCCAGCCCTCAACATCAGCACAAGTCCCTTCACCGCCCGCCCAGTCAGCCAGGGGTGGTGGTCAGTCAGCTAGAGGCCGCCCTAGAGGGGGAGGTCGAGCAGGGGGAGGTCAGGCTCGTATGTATGCATTTCCAGCCAGGCCGGATGCTATGGCCTCAGATGCCGTGATTGCAGGTATTGCTTCAGTCTTTTTCTGTGATGCCTTGGCTTTATTTGACCTTGGTTCCACATATTCCTATGTTTCTTCATATATTGCCTATTTTCTAGATATGCCCCGTGAGTCTCTAGTCACCTCTGTTCATGTGTCGACTCCAGTGGGAGATACTGTTGTTGTGGACCATGTGTATCGGTCGTGCACTATATCTATTGGGGGTTTGGAGACCCGAGTGGACCTACTGTTACTCAGCATGGTCGATTTTGACATGATATTGGGCATGGATTGGTTATCTCCGTGTCATGTTGTTCTTGATTGTTACGCTAAGACCGTGAACTTAGCTATGCTGGGGTTTCCAAGGGTTGAGTGGATAGGTTCTTCCGAATATATGCCTAGAAGGGTGATTTCTTACCTGAAGGCTCAGCGCATGGTGGAGAAGGGGTTCTTATCTTATTTGGCTTTTGTGAGGGATGTCGGGGGTGAGACTCTCGCTATTGATTCAGTTTTCGTGGTCCGTGATTTTCCGGATGTGTTTCCTACAGACCTGCCAGACATGCCACCTGACAGGGATATTGGTTTGGGTATTGACCTGGTGCAAGGCACTCAGCCTATTTTTATTCCACCATATCGTATCGCACCAGCGGAGCTAAAGGAATTGAAGGAGCAGTTTCAGGAGCCCTTGGATAAGGGGTTCATTCGGCCTAGTGTGTCACCTTGGGGTGCGCCGGTGTTCTTCGTCAAGAAGAAGGATGGGTCCATGCGTATGTATATTGACTATCGGCAGTGGAATAGGGTTACACTGAAGAGCCGGTATCCCTTGCCCCGTATTGATGAATTTTTCGACCATATTTAGAGAGCCAGAGTGTTTTCCAAGATTGATTTGAGATCTGGGTACCATCAGTTGAGGAATCGAGATTCTGATATTTCGAAGACTGCTTTCAGGACCAGGTATGGTCATTATGAGTTCTTTTTTATGTCATCTGGGCTAACCAATGCCCCAGCTGCGTTCATGCAATTGATGAACAATGTATTTTATCCTTATCTTGATTCCTTCGTCATTGTGTTCATTGATGACATCCTGGTTTATTCTCGTAGCCAGGTAGAGCATGCTCAGCATTTAAGAGTTGTGTTTCAGAGATTGAGGGAGGAGAAGCTTTATGCAAAATTCTCCAAGTGAGAGTTTTGGCTGGGATCAACTGCTTTCTTGGGTACGTGGTGTCTAGTGAGGGGATTCAGGTTGATCCGAAAAAGATAGAGGTGGTGCAGAGTTGGCCCAGACCGTCCTCAGCTACAGAGATTAGGAGTTTCCTTTGTTTGGTGGGATATTACTGTCGCTTTGTGGAGAAATTCTCTTCGATTGCTTCGCCTTTGACCAGATTGTCCCAGAAGGGTGCTCTATTCAGATGGTCTGATGAGTGTGAGGAGAGCTTTCAGAAGCTCAAGTCAGCACTGACTACAGCTCCAGTATTAGTTTTGCCTGCTGGTTCGGGTTCTTACACAGTTTATTGTGATGCTTCTAGAGTTGGCTTGGGAGCGGTATTGATGCAGGATGGTAGGGTGATTTCCTATGCGTCCAGACCGTTGAAGGTTCATGAGAAGAACTATCAAGTGCACGATCTCGAGTTAGCTGCCACTGTCCATGCCTTGAAGATTTGGCAGCATTATTTGTATGGAGTGCAGTGTGAGATTTTCAATGATCACCGCAGTTTGCAGTATCTGTTGAGGCAGAATGACTTGAATTTGCGTTAGAGGATGGTTGGAGCTCCTCAAGGATTATGATCTCACTATCTTATATCATCCAGGAAAGGCCAATGTAGTGGCGGATGCCTTAAGTCGCAGAGCAGATAGTTTGGGGATTTTAGCTTACCTTCCTGTAGCAGAGCGGCCATTAGGTCTTGATGTTCAAGCCTTAGCAGGTCATTTGGTGAGATTGGATTTATCATAGCCTCCGAGGGTGTTTGCTTGTGTAGCCTCCAGGTCTTCTCTCTATGATCAGATTAGAGCACGCCAGTATGATGATCCACATTTGTTTGTTCTTCAGGACAAGGTACGTCGCGGTGATACCAGGGATGGTGTTATTGGTGATGATGGGGTCATGACGATGTGGGGTAGGATTTGCGTGACCAATGTAGATGGACTTCGAGATTTGATTCTAGCAGAGGCTCATAGTTTGCGGTATTCCATCCATCCAGGTGCCGCGAAGATGTATCAGGATTTGAGGCAGCATTATTGGTGGACGAGAATGAAAAAAGATGTCGTGGAGTTTGTGGCTCGGTGTCTCAACTGTCAGCAGGTTAAGTACGAGCACCAGAGACCTGGTGGGTTGCTTCAGAGGTTTGATATTCCGGAGTGGAAGTGGGAGCGGATCACCATGGACTTCATAGTTGGACTCCCACGGACTTCGACGAGGTTTGATGCTATATGGGTTATTGTGGATCGGCTGACCAAGTCCGCGCACTTCATTCCTGTTGGTACTACGTATTCATCAGAGAGGTTAGCTGAGATTTATATTAGGGAGATTGTGCGTTTGCACGGGAGTCCAGTTTCTATTATTTCCGATAGAGGCACTCAGTTCACATCTCAGTTTTGGAGGGCCGTGCAGAGAGAGTTGGGTACTCAGGTTGAGTTGAGCATGGCATTTCATCCTCGGACTGACAGGCAGCTAGAGCGTACTATTCATATTTTGGAGGATATGTTGCGTGATTGTGTGATTTACTTTGGTGGTTCATGGGATCAGTTCTTTCCACTAGCGGAGTTTGCATATAATAACAGCTATCAGTCGAGTATTCAGATGGCTCCGTATGAGGCTTTGTATGGTAGGAGGTGTAGATCTCCGGTTGGTTGGTCTGAGCCGGGAGATGCTAGGCTATTGGGCACAGACTTGGTTCAAGATGCGTTGAGTAAGGCAAAGTTGATTCAGGAGCGGCTTCGCACGGCGCAGTCTACGCAGAAGAGTTATGCGGACCGGAAGGTCCGAGATGTGTCATTCATGGTTGTGGATAAGGTGTTGCTGAAGGTGTCACCCATGAAGGGTGTTATGAGATTCGGGAAGAGAGGGAAACTGAGTCCCAGGTTCATTGGGCCATTTGAGGTACTTCAGAGGGTTAGGGAGGTGGCTTATAGGCTTTCTATGTCTCCTAGTTTATCGAGTATCCATCCGGTATTCCATGTTTCGATGCTACGGAAGTATGTTGATGACCCTTCCCATGTTTTGGACTTCATCATGGTTCAGCTCGAGGGTGATATGTCATATGAGGTAGAGCCAGTGGCTATTTTGGGACGTCAGGTCAGGAAGCTGAGGTCTAAGGAAATAGCTTCAGTGAAGCTTCAGTGGAGAGGGCAGCCGTTGGAGGATGCCACTTGGGAGATCAAACGGGAGATGCGGGACAGATATCCTCACCTATTTGAGACTCCAGGTATGTTTCTAGACCCGTTCGAGGGAGAACGTTTATTTAAGAGGGGGATGATGTAACGACTCGACCGGTTGTTCCGTGAGATTTACCCCATTTCCCCTATTTCTGCATTTGTTATATATCACTATCTTATTTTTGACGTATTGGATAAGTTGGTTGGGGGCCGGAGTGGTTATAATGAGAGTTTAGGCATTTAGCCTTTTAAAGTAGCCTAATAGTTGAGAAAGTCAACTGAGAGTTGACTTATTGGTAAACGACCTCGGAATGCGGATTTTATGGCTCTAGTAGCTTCGTTAGCTGATTTGGGACTTAGGAGAGTGTTTGGAATATTTTTGTGATGTCCGGTGTAGAATTAGGCTTGAATTGGCAGAAGTTAGTTTTTGGCGATTTCCGATCGGCAGTGGAAATTAGGCTATAGAGGTCGGAATGGAATTTCGAAAGTTGGAACAGGTCCGTAATGTTATTTTAGATATGTCTGCAAAGTTCAGATTAATCGGAGGTGTTTTGGTTAGTTTCGGCGTAGTTGGGCAATTTTTGAAGTTTCAAAGTTCTTAGGCTTGAATTTGATGTGGATTTGGTGTTTTAGTGTTTTTTTTGGTATTCCGAAGGCTCGACTAACTTTGAATGATGTTATGGGATAGTTTGGCATGTTTGGTTGGGGCCCCGAGGGGCTCGGGATTGATTCGGATGGTTAACGGGAAGTTGGAATGGATTTTGGAAACTTTCTGTTGTGCTGCTGGTGGTGTTTTCGCACCTGCGAAAGTGGAGTCACACGTGCGACCACGCAGGTGCGGAAGAGGCAGTCGCAGGCGCGATAATTGGCTGGGCAAGGAGAGGTTCGCAGGTGCGAGGGGATTGTCGCACCTGCGATGTCGCTGGTGCAGAAATGCATCGCACTTGCGATGCCGCAAGTGCAGAGAAATGGTCGCAGGTGAAATTTTGGCCGTTAAGTTAGTTTTTCGTAGGTGCGCACCTGGGACCTCAAGTACGGGTCCGCAGGTGCAGCCAATATTCCGCAGGTGCGGAAATGACTGGGCAGAATAGTATAAAAGGACCCCCCCCCCCCTCTGCGAAATTTATTTTTTAATTTTCATCAAATTGCATGCGGGGGAGTTCGTTGAAGAGGGTTTTGGGAGGAGATTTCCAGATTCTTCAACTACGGTGAGATCTTTGATTTGTTAATCCTGTTCCTATGCTATTTTATTGAGATTAGGCTTGAAAGTTTAAGGTTTTGGGTAAGAAAAGTTGGAAAAATTTGAGGAAAGGATTTGGGATTTCTTTTGAGATTTTGGAATGGCAATTGTGGCCCGAATTAAGTGTTCTTGGTATATTCAGAATCGTGAGAGGACGAGGGTTCTAATAATGTAAAAATTTTCGAATTCCAAGATGTGGGATCGGGGCTCGGGTCTTCCCGAATTTCGAGATTTTGTTTAAATTTGATGATTTTCGATTGGGTTGTGCTCCATGAGTATATTTTAATGATGTTGAACTGATTTTAACAAGATTCGGTGCAATCGGGAGCCAATATGAGGGGCAAGTGAATTTCGGACTAGTGTCGCGGCCCGATAGAGGTAAGTAATGGTCTTAAATTTTGTCCTGAGGGTTTGAAACCCCGGACTACATACTTTCTCAACTAAATTTGGAATGGCGCACATGGGGATGACGAATATGTGGCGCGTACTAATTTTTGGATTTGACTAGGTCCTCTCCGCGGCAACTAATCAGTTGCGTATTTACTTAAAAACTTGTGTTAAATTATGTTTCAAAGATTTGTGAAATATTTGGGCTATAAGCCGTGTTTGGGGCCTCTTGCCGATCTGTTTAGACCCTTTGAGGGTGTTTTAATGTTGTTTTCCTCACTACCTGTTGATGGTTTTACTCAGCATCATTATGCATACTTTTTTATTTGAAACTCAGTCTGATTTGTACTACATGAGCAGTAAACTGATGTTTTCGGGTCGAGTACCCCGTTCTATTACTTCGCTCGAGGGGCTTTTCGAGTGGTTCCACCGAGTGTGGCCGAGGGCCAAGAGTGATGGTGAGGAGGCTTTCAGGCCTTATGTTGATATTAGCGCTTAGGCTGAAGAAGCCCCTCCGGAGTCTGTACACACCCCCGTGAGCGCACAGAGTGCGAGTGATTGGGAGGCTTGAGTGACTGTGAGGTGCTGAGTGATTGTGAGGTGCTGAGGGATTGTGAGGAAATGTCCGAGGGGCTGTTTATGAAACATGTTTTCGCCCGAGGGGCTACTTATAATTTCACTATATTCATTGCATAATAAATACTTGTTTTAAAGTTACTAAAAAAGTGCATTATTTTAAGGACTTTTATGAAGTTGATTTCGAAGGCATGATGATTTCGTATATTTATGTATACAATTGGAAAGTAAGGCTATATATATTGTGACTTATTGTGACATTGATTTTTATGTGATTCCATGCCACTTAGACTTGATTTATCTCCATTACTACTAAGTTGGCGTACTCACATTACTCCCTGCACCTCTATGTGAAGATTCAGGAGCAGAGATCGAGCGTTAGCTTATATATATACCGCAGCGGAGCCGGATCATGGGTACATAGAGGTAGCTGCTCAGCGTTCGCAGCATCTCTGCTTTCCCTTCCTATTGTATTTAGTTTTGATTCGGAGTTATGTATCTTATTACTTTATTTTGACTTATTCCATTAGATGCTCATGACCTGTTGGCTCCGGGTTTTGGGGATGGCTGTATTGTATATAAAAGTTTGGTTTATTATGTTAAGTAAATCTCCATATATTTTTATGAAATGCTTGAAACTTAAATGGGCTTTTCAAAAGAAAGATGTGAACACGCGATAGTCGGCTAGCCTAGTTCCACGATAGGCGCCATCACGGCTGGTTAGGATTTGGGGTCGTGACAAACATCTACTCATGTGAATACTTGTATTGAGAAATTGTATGGAGAATGCTATGTCTATCATTACGTGTTGTAATTTTGTTTAACAGAAAATATTTAAAAGAAGAAAAAGGAATGTTTCGAGTGGCACGATGTTCATATTACTTGTGATTCAGAACTGAGGGAGATATCCTCGCATTATAATATAATTTGGTATGTTTAAATCGGGCTACGAGCCGTGGTGGAAGTTATATAAGGACGAGATCCTTGTGATGAAAATTCTTATGTTTAAATTCTCCCTTGTGAAATTAGAATTTTACTATAGTACTAATAGGGAGTCATGCCTGTTAGGTTTATTTGAAATTTTTTGTATAAATATTTATCTGTGCATAATTTTCCAAATATGTGTTATAATTATTGAGCTTAGACCAACGAGGCAGGTTCCCTCCCATGTGGCGTTAAATGAGACACATTAATTCGGGTAAATAATTATGAGGTCCTCATGCATCACATATCGTTAGCAGTATTGTGAAGGTTTGAAAGGAGATTATTGTTAACGTGAAGTTATTTGATGATTTTGTTATTGATTATGAAAAACTATTAAGATCACGTTGAACCAAAATGGTGTTCTATTCAAATGTGTGCCTAATGTTGACGGCCTTCGTGAGTTGATCCTTGGGGAGGCTCACAGTTCTAAGTATCCTATTCACCCAAGTGCATCCAAATGTACCAAGACTTGAGGCTACATTATTGGTAGAGAAGGATGAAAAAGTACATTGTTGCGTATGTGGCTCATTGCTTAAATTTCCAATAGGTGAAGTATGAGCATCAGAGACCCGGTGGTTTGCTTCAGCATATAGAGATCCTTGAGTGGAAGTGGGAGCGTATCACTATGGACTTCATTGTTGGACTCCCACGGACTCAGAGGAAGTTCAACGCAGTTTGGGTTATTGTGGATTGGCTGACTAAATCAGCACATTTTATTCCAGTGGCAAGTACCTATACTTCAGAACGGTTGGTAGAGATATATATTGGAGAGATTGTTCGCCTTCCAGTTGCAAGTACCCGTGTCTATCATTTCTTATCAAGGTACACAGTTTACCTAGCACTTTTGGAGGGCAGTTCAGCATGAGTTGGGTACACGGGTTGAGTTGAGTACATCATTCTGTCCTCAGAAGGACCGGCAGTCTAAGCGTACTATTCAGATCTTGGAGGATATGCTCCGCACTTGTGTTATTGACTTTGGAGGTTCTTGGGATCATTTATTGCTATTAGCGGAGTTTACCTACAATAATAGCTATCAGTCAAGCATTCAGATGGCTCCCTATGAGACACTATATGGTAGGCGGTGCAGATCGCCGATTGGATGGTTTGAGCCGGATACAAATTTAGTTCAGGAGGCCTTGGACAAGGTCAATATTATATAGGATCGACTTCGTACAGCTCAGTCCATGCAAAAGAGTTTTGCCGACCGTAAAGTTTGTGATGTGGTGTTCATGATTGGAGAGAGGGTATTACTTCGGGTATCGCCCATGAATAGTGTTATGAGATTTGGGAAGAAAGGTAAGTTTAGCCCTAGATATATCGAGCCATTTTAGATTCTTGAGAGTGTGGGAGAGGTGGCTTATAAACTTGCATTACCTCTAGAGTTATCCTTAGATCATCCGGTATTCCATGTGTTTATGCTCTGGAAAGATCATGGCGACCCGTCCCACGTGTTAGATTTCAACTCTGTCTAATTGGAAAAAGACTTGACTTATGAGGAGGAACCGGTAGCCATTTTATACCGGCAAGTTCCCCGGTTGAGGTCTAAGAGTTATCCTTCAGTTCAAGTGCAATGGAGAGGCCAGACCGTTGAGGCAGCTACTTGGGAGTCTGAGTTGGACATGCAGAGTAAATATCCACACTTGTTCGCCAATTCAAGTAATCTTCTATGTCCGTCTGAGGACGAACGTTTGTGTTAGAGGTGGAGATTGTGATGACCCAAGGCTTCATTTTATGAACTAAGACTCCGTTCTAGGCTTGAGTTGACGAAAGTTAGAAATTTGGCGATTTTGATGATAGTGGAAAATAAGGTATCAGGTCAATTCTTGAAGTTGGAGTAGGTTTGTAGTGTCATTTGTGATGTGTGTGCAAAATTTGAGGTCATTCGGACGTGGTTTGGTAGGTTTTGACATTGTTAGCAAATTTTTGAAGTTTAGAAGTTCTTAGGATCGAATCTATCACGACCCCAAATCCTAAGCCCGCCGTGCTGACGCCTATCATGGAACTAGGCTAGCCAACAATCACACATTGACGTATTATTTTCAAAATTTCCAAAATTTTGTTTTCCAACATTTCACAAGAATGTTTAAACTTCCGAATTTTTAAACATAACCAAACAAGATAAATAGTCTAACAACTATCTCCAAGACCTGGAGTCAACATGTCGTGAGCATATAAGAGTGGTACCAACAATTCTACAGTCATAATACATTAAGTCTCGGAACAAGGAACCTAATACAAACCATGAAAGGGAAACAAAGATGTTGTGAATGCTGAATAGCTACCTCGATGTCCCAACTCCGGCTCCACAGGTAGTAAGAAAACTAACGCTTGGTACTAGCACCTGAATCTACACATAGGGGTGCAGGGAGTAATGTGAGTACGCCAACTCAGTAGTAATGAAAATAAATTAAGTTTGAACAGTAAGAAACACATAGGATCAAATAATCAATTTACAAATAGCACAGTCCTTATTTAAAACAATGTATACATTAAATCAGTACGCTTTAAAATCCAGTTTCAGTAAAATCCTTTGAAAGTGTGATTTCCAATAGTTTCATAAAAATGCCCAAGAATATGTAGTGTAAAAGATGAAGTGGATCATAAATAAATACTCAAGCAAAACAAATATCATAAACCGCCCCTCGGGAAAATCATCACTCAGAAACAGTCGCTCAACATACCTCACATTCACTCAGTATCAGCCCCTCGAGCAACCTAACTGTCACTCATGCCTCCTAATCACTGGTCACTCGCACTCAGTAGGTACTTGCGCTCACTGGGGGTATACAGACTCCGGAGGGGCTCCTCCTACAGTCCAAGCTCTAATATCAAGCCATCTCATGGCATAAATCACTCAGGCTCTCGACCTCTCACATATCATAACAGTGTAACATGTTGCGGCGTGCAGCCCGATCCATAATATCCTCACAGTATTGGTTCTCGGCCTCACTCAGTGAGAAACTCTCAAAAATGCCGCTCGGGCCATCAATAAAATGGGGTACTCGACCCAAAACAGTATTTTATATCACAAAATAATGTAAAGCAGTCTGAGTCTCGAAAACAGTTTAATATGAAACGACTGAGTGTAAATCATAATCACCACGGTGAGGAATATCAGAAAATAGCCCCCAAGGGGTCTAAACATGTCGGCACAAGGCTCCAAACATGGCTTACAACCCAAATATATCAAAAGTGTAAAAATATGATTTATCATGTGATTTAAAAGTAATTACGCAACTCAATAGTTTCCCCGGGAAGAACTATGTTCAAATCCCAGTGCACGCCACACACTCGTCATCCAACGTGTACGTCACTCCAAAATAGTGGGAAGATGCTAAGTCTGGGGTTTCATACCCTCAACACAAGATTTATAGTCATTACTTTCCTTAAACCGGCCCGAAAAGCTACACCGCGATACTCTTGCACCTCGAATCGGATCTCAAATGCTCCGAGTCTATCAAAATCCGATTTATAACATCAAGATATGCTAGGGAGACGAAACCCATTCGAATACTATCAAAATTAGGCACAATTTCTGAAATTTGCCAAACTCGACCCCCGGGGCCCACATCTCGGAATTCCATAAAAATCACAAAACTAGAATCCTTATTCCCTTACGAGTCTATCCATATCAAATTTACCAAAATCCGACCTTAATTGCCCACTCAAATCATCAAAAGAAACTCTCAATTTTCCTCCCATTTTCTCCAATTTCCACTCTAATTTCTCAAATTAAATGATAAATATCAAGGCTAAATCATGGAAATAACCCAAATGTGATTGAAGAAGACTTACCTCAAGAACTCTGCTGAAAATCTCTTCAATTTCCACCTTCTCCCCAGCTCTCCAATGGGTTTTTGCAAAAATAAACTAAACCCTCGATTTTAACTTTAAAGAATCTGCCCAGGTCAATTTTATTAATCGCGATCGCGGCACGCGATCGCGAAGCACAACAACATTCAGCTCCTCAAATAACCCTACGCGAACGTGGAATAACCCATGCGATCGCGAACCTTTGCCTTCACAACTCACACGATCGCGTCTCTCCCCACGCGACCACATTAAATAATCTTCCACTCCTCACCAAGCTCAACAACAGACCTACGCAAACGTGGCACTGGCCACGCGTTCGTGAAGCATAACTTACCACACGACCGAGATCGTGAACCTTATCCTACGATCACATAAAACAAATCTCGACTCTACCCCTACTAAGCCTACGCGATCGCGAACTTACCCCTGCGATCGCGTAGAAGAAATAAGCAGAAGGACACTATCAGAATTTTCTGCAACTTCCAACATCCAAACTAGGTCAGCTAACCTCCCGAAACACACCCGAGGCCCTCGGGACTTCAACCAAACATACCAACACACCCCATAACACCATTCAAACTTAGTCGAGCCTTCGAAACGCCAAAAACAACGCAAAAACACAAAAATCACATCGAATTCAAGCCTATGAACTTTGAGATTTTGTTAAATTTCACCAAAGATGCCGAAACCATCCAAAACACTTCCGATTGACCTGAAAATTTGCACACACCTCCAAAATGACATTATTAACCTGCTCTAACTTTCGGGATTCCATTCCGACCCCGATAGCCTATTATCCACTGCCGACCAAAAATCGCCAAAAACACAATTTCGCCAGTTCAAGCCTAATTCTACACCGGACATCAAAACCACATTCCGAATACACTCATAAGTACCAAATCACTTAACAAAGCTATCCGAGCCATAAAATCTACATTCTGTAGTCCTTTACTAATAAGTCAACTGTTAGTTGACTTTTACAACTATTAGGCCAATTTAAGAGACTAAGTGTCTCAATTCTCACCACGACCACTCCGAACCTGAACCAACTGACCCCAACACATCATGAACATACTTAGAAATGCATGACAAAGCAGAAACAGGAACAACGGGGCTAATTCCACGGAACGAACGGGTCTAGAAACATATTTGGAGTCTCAAACAAGTGAGGATAACTGCTCCGCATCTCCCGATCGGTCTCCCAAGTGGCCTCCTCCACTGGCTTCCCTCTCCACTGCACCTTCACTAAAGCTAAATCCTTAGACCTCAACTTTTGGACCTGGCGACCCAAAATAGACACTGCCTCTACCTCATATGACATATCACCCTCAAGTTGAATTGTGCTGAAGTCTAAAACATGAGACGGATCACCAATATACTTCCGGAGCATCGAAACATGGAACAGCGGATGGACACCCGATAAGTTGAGTGGAAAAGCAAGTCTATAAGCCACCTATCCAATCCTCCGAAGCACCTCAAAAGGCCCAATGAACTGAGGACTCAGCTTGCCCCTCTTCCCGAACCTCAGAACACCCTTTATGGGTTTCTCCTTCAGCAGTACCTTCTCTCCCTCCATGAAAGACACATCACGGACCTTCCAGTCCGCATAACTCTTCTGCCTAGACTGCGTCGTGTGAAGCCGCTCCTGAATCAACTTCACCTTATCCAACACATCCTGAACGAAGTCTGTGCCTAATAGCCTAGCCATGCCCGGCACAAACCACCAACCGGAGATCTACACCTCCTACCATATAAAGACACATCTAAAGCCATCTGGAACTGGACTGATAGCTATTATTATATGCAAACTCCGGGAGTGGCAGAAACTGGCCGCATGAACCCCCAAAATCAATGACACATGCACGCAACATGTCCTCTAAAATATGAATAGTACGCTCTGACTGCCCGTCGGTCTGGGGATGAAATGTTGTGCTCAACTCAACCTGCGTACCCATCTCTCTCTGCACGGCTCTCCAAAACTTAAATGTCAACTGAGTACCTCTATCAAAAATGATAAAAATCGGGACTCCATGCAATCGGACAATCTCCCTGATATAAATCTCAGCTAACCGCTCGGAAGAATATGTAGTACCAACATGAATAAAGTGCGCAGACTTGGTCAGCCGATCCATAATAACTCATATAGCATTAAACATCCTCGAAGTCTGTTGGAGCCCAACTACAAAATCCATGGTGATCCGCTCCCACTGCTACTCCGGAATATCTAACCTCTGAAGTAGTCCACCTGGCCTCTGGTGCTCATACTTGACCTGCTGACAGTTGAGACACCGAGCTACAAAATCAACAATATCCTTCTTCATCCACCTCCACCAATAATGCTATCTCAGATCCTGGTATATCTTCGCGGCACCCAGATGGATGGAGTACCACGAGCTATGAGCCTCTGCTAAAATCAACTCTCGAAGACCATCCACATTCGGCACGCAAATCCGGCCCTGCATCCTTATGACCCCATCATCACCAATAACCACATCCCTGGCATCACCTCGACGGAACCTGTCCTGAAGAATTAGCAAGTGTTGGTCATCATACTGACGTGCTCTAATCTGATCATTAAGAGAAGACTTGGAGGCCAAACTAGCCAATACTCGTTGGGGCTCTAATAAATCCAATCTCACCAAATCGCCCGCTAAAGCTTGAACATCAAGTGCTAAAGGTCTCTCTGCTGCTGGAAGGTAGGTTAGACTCCCCAAATTCTCTGCTCCGCGACTCAGGGTATCGACCTCTACATTGGCCTTCCCCCGATGATATAGGATAGTGAGGTCATAATCCTTATGAAGCTCCAACCATCTCCTCTGACGCAAATTCAGATTCTTCTGCTTAAGCAGATACTGCAAACTACAGTGATCAGTGAAAATCTCACAATGCACTCTATACAAATAATGATGCCAAATCTTCAAGGCGTGAACAATGGCTACTAGCTCCAGATCATGCACAGGATAATTCTTCTCGTGCATCTTCAACTGTCGGGACGCGTAGGCAATCACCCTACCATTCTGCATCAATATTGCTCCAAGGCCAACTCTCGAGGCATCATAATAAACTGTATAAGAACCTGACCCCGTAGGCAAAACTAACACCGGAGCCATAGTCAAAGCTAACTTGAGCTTCTGAAAGCTCTCCTCGCACTCCTCAGTCCACCTAAATGGAGCACCTTTCTGGGTCAGTCTGGTCATAAGTGCTGCAATAGATGAAAATCCCTCTACAAAACAAAGATAATACCCTGCCAAACTAAGGAAGATGCGAATCTCGGTAGCTGATGACGGTCTAGGCCAACTATGCACCGCCTCCACCTTCTTCGGATCCATCTTGATCCCATCACAAGACACCACATGGACCAATAATTCCACTGAATCAAGCCAGAATTCACATTTCAAAAATTTTGGATACAAATTCTTCTCCCTTAAAGTCTGAAGCACAACTCTCAAATGATTCTCATGATCCTCCCGAGATCAGGAATATACCAAGATGTCGTCAATAAACATGATGATGAAGGAATCAAGATAAGTCCAAAACACACTGTGCATCAAGTGCATAAAAGCTACTGGGGCATTGGTTAGCCCAAATGACATGACAAGAAACTCATAATGACTGTATCTAGTCCTGAAAGAAATCTTCGGGATGTCAAAAGTCCCGAATCTTCAGCTGATGATACCTGGATCTCAAGTCAACATTAGGGAACACTCTAGCTCTCTGAAGCTGGTCGAACAAATCATAAATACAAGGAAAAGGATACCGGTTCTTCACCGTAACCTTGTTTAGCTGTCGATAATCAATACACATACGCGTAGAACCATCCTTCTTCTTCACAAACAACATCGGTGCACCCCAAGGTGACACACTAGGCCGAATGAACCCCTTATCTAGGAGTTCCTGAAGCTTCTCTTTCAATTCCTTCAACTTCACTGGTGCCATCCGATATGGAGGAATAGAGATAGGCCGAGTGCCTAGCACAAGGTCAATACCAAAATCAATATCCCTATCAGGTGGCATGCTTGGAAAGTCTACAGGGAACACATCCAGAAACTCATGGACCACAAAAACAGAATCAACAGCAAGAGTTTCACCACTAACATCCCTCACAAAATCCAAATACGATAAACATCCCTTCTGAACCATGCGCTGAGCCTTCAAGTAAGAGATCACCCTACTAGGTAGATACTCAGTAGAACCTCTCCACTCAACTCTCGGAACTCCAGGCATAACTAAGTTCATGGTCATAGCGTGACAATCAAGAATAGCATGTCACGGAGATAACCAATCCATGCCCAGTATGATACCAAAATCAGCCATACTGAGTAACAATATGTCCGCTCGGGTCTTCAGACCCCCAATAAGTACCACACACGTCCCATACACATGCTCCAAAACAATATCACCTACTGGAGTCGACACATGAACATGGGCATATCCAGAAAATGGGCAAAATATGAAGAAACATAAGAATATGTGGAACCAGGGTCAAATAAGGCTAAGGCATCTCGGTGATAGACTGAGATAATACTTGTGATCACTACATCGGAGGCCATAGCATCTGGCTTGGATGGAAGTGCATAGATACGAGCCTGACCTCCACCAGCTCGACCTCCCTCTCTAGGGTGGCCTCTAGTTGCCTGACCCTCGCTCATAGCTACCTGGGCGGGTGGTGAAGTGACTGGAGCTGAAATCGAGGACTGACCCTCTACTGAGAAGAACTACCAGAACGATAAGGACACTTTCGCCACATATGTCCAAACTCTCCACACTCAAAGCAACTCCCTGGAGCTGGAGATGGCGACTGAAGGGAACCCTGGCACCAGGATAGCCACTAGATGAACCATGCATAGAAGAACCCTGGACTAATGATGCTCTACAGGAACTCTGAGCTGGAAGGGAACTAACTAAAGAATGACCCGGATGAGAATTGCGGGGACCCTGCCCCGATGATGCGCCACTATAAACTGCGCGAACTAGCTTAGGCAGCCTAAATGGGTGGCCTTTACTGTTCTGAAACTGCCCTCTGGAAGGAGTGCCACTGAAACTACCAGATCCACGAGCCCTCTTGGCCTCCCTCTCCTCTCACTCCTGGCAGCGAACTGACTCAATATCTAGAGAAATATCAACAACCTTCTCAAAGGTAGCACCTGATACCCTCTCCCTAGTCAGCAAAATACGAAGCTAATAAGTGAGGCCATCCACGAACCTCCTGATCCTATTCCTATCAGTAGAGACCAACTCGGCAGCATGACGAGCTAACTCTGAAATTCGGATCTCATACTGCGTCACTAATAGCTCCCCCTGACGCAGCTGCTCAAACTGCATGTGCTACTCCTCCCTGTGAGACTAGGTGTCACGACCCCAAATCCTAACCAGACGTGATGGCGCCTATCGTGGAACTAGGCTAGCCGACTATCGCGTGTTCACATCTTCCTTTTGAAAAGCCCATTTAAGTTTCAAGCATTTCATAACAATATACGGGGATTTACTTAACATAATAAACCAAATTTTTTATATACAATACAGCCATCCCCAAAACCCGGAGCCAACATGTCATGAGCATCTAATGGAATAAGTCAAAATAAAGTATTAATATACAAAACTCCGAATCAAAATTAAATACAATAGGAAGGGAAAGCAGAGATGCTGCGAACGCCGAGCAACTACCTCTATGTCCCCACGATCCGGCTCCGATGTGGTATATATATAAGCTAACGCTCGCTCTCTGCTCCTGAATCTGCACACAGAGGTGCAAGGAGTAACGTGAGTATGCCAACTCAGTATTAATAGAGATAAATCAAGTCTAAGTGGCATGAAATCACATAAAAATCAATGTCACAACGAGTCACAATATACACAGCCTTACTTTCCAACAGTATACAGAAATATACAAAAACATCATCCCTTGGAAATCAACTTCATAAAAGTCCTTAAAATAATGCACATTTTTAGTAACTCTAAAACAAGGATTTGGTATGCAATGAATGTAGTGAAATCATAAGTAGCCCCTCGGGCATTTCCTCACAATCCCTCAGCACCTCACAATCACTTAGAACCTCACAGTCACTCAAGCCTCCCAATCACTCAATCACACGCACTCGGTGCGCTCACTAGGGGTTTGTACAGACTCCAGAGGGGCTCCTTCAGCCCAAGCGCTAATATCAACATAAGGCCTGAAAGCCTCCTCACCATCACTCTTGGCCCTCGGCCACACTCGGTGGAACCACTCAAAAAGCCCCTCGGGCGAAGTAATAGAACGGGGTACTCGACCCGAAAACATCAGTTTACTGCTCATGTAGTGCAAATCAGGCTGATTTTCAAATAAAACAGTATGCATAATGATGCTGAGTACTCTCCCAAATACCTCTTAACCCTAGAAATATCCAAAACTATGTGAAAATCCTTCAGCCCCAAGCATTAAATGCTCCCATGCACGTAAACCCTCTAAACCTAAAACCAGTCGAGTTTTTACATGGAGAACCAATGGTGAGATGGAAGAAATCAGAAGTTAAGCAATCCATTGCGCAACAAGGATTACATCTAGCAGTTCTGGGGAAGTTTTCATATGGCAAACCAATGATCCAGGAGTTGAGGAAGGCTATTCCAATCCAGTACGAACTGAAAGGACGTTGCTCGATAGGTTTGATTGAAGACAATCATGTTTTGATCAGGCTATCTTTAATGGAGGACTATATTCACCTTCTATCGAAGCCAGCATTCTATTTGAAGGCTCAAGAAGAGTTTGGGCAGATGAGATGTACAAAGTGGAGTCCATGGTGGTCGCCAGATGTGGAAACACAAGTTTCTATTGCTTGGATTTCGTTTCAAGATTTACCTCCTAATTTCTTTGGCAAGGAATTTGTTTTCTCCTTGTATAATGAAGTAGGTAGAACTTTACAATTTGATTTGGATACCCAAAATGGTACACGACCTAGTTGTGCAAAGGTTAAGGTGGAGGTCAATCTACTAGCTACTTTGCCACAAAAAATAAAGATCATTGAGGAAGCAGATGATACTGGTCTTGAGGAGTCTAAATGGATCAAGATAAGGTATGATTACATGCCTAAGTATTGCAAGGAATGTAAGAAACAAGGATACAAAGAAGAGGAGTGTTGGGTGATTCACCCAGAATTGCACAACAATTTTGGAGGAGAAGGCAATGAGGAAAGTAAGGAGAGGGTTGTAGTTGTAAGTGATGCAACTGGGACAACTGCAAACTCATCTAAAGTTTTGTCAAGTGGAAAAGTACTTGGTAAGCCTACTGCTAATAATGCAAAGCAAGAGTGGATGCAGGCAAGAAATAATAAGTATCAAAGGGACAATAGAGGATACATTATTGAAGATAATAATGGAAAGGAAGCTGACAAGGGAAAAGGTAAGGCCAAAGTTGAAGAAATTGAAATTAAGAACAAATTCAATGCTTTGGAGATAGAGATAACGAGATAGAGATAGAGATAACGAGGCAAATGAGCAGCAATTAAAAACTGGCAATGTGGAATTAGCTATAGTTAACCCTAGCAATATTAGGGTTGATCATGAGGTGAGTTCTATGAACAAACAATCAAGGAACTCAACTGGATTTGTTGAAGAATTGATAAACAAGTAGGAAATCAAGGTGGAGCTTCTCCAAAGTCTCAGAGTAATAAGAGAGGCAATGGAACAGTAAAACCTAGTTTTTCTGGGAAAGTTTTGGCTTATGTTGATGGGGCTCCGATTTATGCATTGATGGAAGAACAGACTGGGAATGTTCATATGGATTTAGATAAGGATACAGTGTCCAAAAACCAACAAAAAAGATTATGGGAAGGGGGAGGATCTGAATGGAACAATAACTCAGGCAGTTTCTGCCAATTTTGATACAATGAACCCTAGCCTGGATTCTGTGTATGCGCTTCAATTTAAAATGATGCAGGAGAAGAAAGGAGATGTGGAAAGGAAGTCTCACAAATATGAAGCAGCATTAACACTTTATGGTCCAGGTGAAAAAACCATAAGACCTGGGGAATGTGATGCACTGCCTATGGCATGTTCATCTGGAACCGGAGATCCTCTAAAAATTAAAGTTATGTGCCATCTAAATATCCTAATCAGGTGTTGCATGATCTCATAAATCATAAGGAAATGCCAATGGAGATTCAGAATATGTTGGTTTAACAACAACAACAATTTGAAGATGATGGAGATGGTGAATCCACGGAAGAAAATTTCAAGGAAGTAATGAGGGAAGGGGATGTATCTCCTAGGGCAGCTTCTAGAAGTGGAAAGAAAGGCAAGAAGAACCAACAGAAAGAGCAGCAACAACCTATAAGGATTATGCCTAGGAGGGCAGCTTCTTTATCTAAATAATGATGATAAAGACACTCATTTGGAACATAAGGTCTGTAAAAACTCAACAGGCCTTTCCTAGAGTGATTAATATGAATAGGGAGCATAACTTTTGTGTTGTTGCATTAATGGAACCTTTTCAAAAGAAAGGATTCATTAATAGATATAGAAGAAGGCTAAATATGGAGACTACTTATGCAAACATTAATGGAAAAAAATGGTTATTTTTTTATCAATAGTAGAATGGGAACTGGTGGAGGATACTGAACAACAAGTCACTGTGAAAGTGTTTCATTATGAGTTGCGACAGCATATGATGATGACATTTGTCTGTGCTAAGTGTTCAGCAATGGAGAGGCTGAAATTATGGGATCATTTGTATAATTTAGCAAGTGATATGGAGTTGCCATGGTTGGTATGAGGAGATTTTAATGTAGCGTTGCATGAAG
Source organism: Nicotiana paniculata (assembly GCA_005239505.1). Classification (NCBI taxonomy): domain Eukaryota; kingdom Viridiplantae; phylum Streptophyta; class Magnoliopsida; order Solanales; family Solanaceae; genus Nicotiana; species Nicotiana paniculata. The sequence goes on from MDKI01208054.1 coordinate 28,315, forward strand.
ATGAGAAGATAGGGGGACTGCCAGTGTATCCTCCTGAATTTGAGGACTTTGCCTTTTGTGTTAACTCTTGTGGATTGTTTGAACAAGGGTACAAAGGGAGTCCATTTACATGGTGGAATGGAAGGTCCGATGCACAGTGTATATTCAAGAGGATGGATAGAATCTTTGTGAATCTCCCTTTTCAGAATATGTTACCTACTATTGAAGTGGAACATCTTATTAGAACTGGTTCAGACCATGCTCATTTGCTGATGAGTTGTGGTGAGCAGACTGTCAGTTGTATCAAGGCATTCAGATTCCTAAATTTCTGGACCAAGCATGATACATTCAAAGAGGTGGTGCGACAGAATTGGGAAGCTGACTTTATAGGTGATCCATTTCAGATGTTCAAGCAGAAGCTCAAGAAGGTAAAGGCAGCTCTATCAAAGTGGAGCAGGGCCACTTTTGGAGATATATTCAAGCGGTTGGCTATCCCGGAAGACATAGTTAAGGTCAAGGAGATGCTGTTTGAGGAGGAGCCAACAATTGAACATAGAATCGTTCTACAAAGGGCTCAATCAGAGTTGAAGAAATATCTGAGCATTGAGGAGCAATATTGGAAGCAAAAGGCTGGTATGAATTGGTTTGCTGAAGGGGACAGGAACACTAGCTTTATTCACAATCATGTGAATGGAAAAAGAAAGAAACTGCAATTGAAGAGGATACAAAATGCTAGTGGGGTATAGGTTTAAAGTCAAGAGCAAATGGTTGATACTGCAGTGGAGTTCTATAGAAGACAATTCTCCAATGAAGGTGATACCTTTGATTTCTCGTTATTAACTAATGTACCATCCATGGTTACATTGGAGCAGAATATGGAGTTAAGTAGGTTGCTAACAGTTAAAGAAGTGAAAGGGGCTGTATTTGAACTTAGTGGGGATAGTGCTAGTGGTCCTGATGGATTCACTCGTTTATTCTATCAATCTTGTTGGGATATTGTTGGTAGAGACATTAAAATATGGTTCTGAATTTTTATGGGGGAGCAACACTACCAAAATCCATAACACACTCTAATCTAGTTCTATTGCCAAAGAAGCTTAGAGTGGAGACTTTTTCTGACGTAAGACCTATCAGATTGAGCAATTTTGTTAACAAGGTGATATCTAGGGTTCTATATGACAGGTTGGAGAAGTTTCTGCCATCACTGATATCTCTTAATCAATCAGGATTTGTGAAGGGTAGGAGTATATTTGAAAACAACCTATTGACACAAGAGATAGTGACATATATAAGGCTAAGAGGTAAGCCAGCTAATGTGGTAATTAAGTTGGATATGGCTAAGGCTTATGACACGGCCTCATGGAAATATTTGCTTCATGTGTTGAGAAGGATGGGGTTCTCATAACACTTCATTAACATGGTTTGGAATCTGGTGTCAAACAATTGGTATTCTGTATTGGTGAATGGACAAGCGTCAGGATTTTTCAAGTCTACTAGAGGTGTGAAACAAGGTGATCCCTTGTCTCTAGCCTTGTTCATATTGTCAGCTGAGGTGTTATCAAGATCCTTGAACAAACTGTTTGAGGATAAATCCTTTGTGGGGTTTAGAATGCCTAAATGGTTAGATCCTTTGAATCATCTAGCCTATGCTGATGATACTATTATATTTGCGTCTGCTCATCCTCCATCTTTGAGCAAAATAATGAAATTGTTGGGAGATTATGATAAAGTGTCTGGTCAGATGATAAACAAAGCTAAGAGTTCGTACTACATGCATGCTAAGGTGGGTCATGGAATTTCTCATGCAGTGGGGGATATTACTGGTTTCACACGAGGTATATTCCCTTTTACATACCTTGGATACCTTATTTTCTATACTAGAAGGAGAAAGGAATACTGTGATGATCTTATCAAGAAGGTGAAAGATAAGCCGCACTCATGGAAAGACAAGGTTTTATCATTTGGGGGTAAAGCAACAATTATTTCTAGTGTATTTCAAAGCATACCAGTTCATATGCTCTCAATTCTGGACCCTCAAAAGAACATTTTAGAACATCTCCATAAGTTGTTTGCAAGATTTTTCTGGATCATAAAGGAGGAGGGAAGAAGCAGGCACTGTGCTTCTTGGCAAAACCTATGTCTACCTAAACAATAAGGGGGATTAGGGTTCTGATCCTTACATGATGTCTCTAAGGCATTGTTTGCTAAACTTTGGTGGAGGTTTAGAACTACAAAGTCACTGTGGTCCAATTTTATGTGGAACAAATATTGTAAGACGTAGCTGCCTACAGTAGTTCAGTTTAGAGAAGGATCCCATGTTTGGAGGAAAATGTTGAATGCTAGGGAGGATGTGGAGCATGAGATTCTATGGTAGTTGAATAGTGGAACAACAAACATATGGCATAAGAATTAGACAGGTTTGGGAGCACTATATAATGTACTTCCAGAAGATTTTCATATCAATGAAGATCTTCAAGACGTATCAGAATTAACTCAGGAAGGAACATGGAATGAGGAGTTATTGGAGCAAAACTTTACGGAGGAAATTGTTGAACATGTAAAGTCCAATGTACATTATGAGGGATGCGAGGAACATTGGGACAAACCATACTGGTTGTCAACCCTATCGGGTAAATTCAGTGTGAGTAGTGCTTGGCAGATTCTAAGACATAGATCTAATCCTCAAAATGAATTCAAGCATGTTTGGACAAAAGGATTACCATTTAAGCTTTCTTTTTTCTTATGGAGACTGTGGAGGGGAAAATTGCTACTGATGATATTTGGAGAAGACAAAGGCAGATTGTGGTGTCTAAATGTTGGTGTTGTCAACAGCCACAAGAGGAAACCATTGAGCACATATTCCTCACTAGTGTTACTTCCTCTAAAGTGTGGAATTTATTTATGGGAGCTGCAGGAATCACAGTGCCATTGGTGCAATTGAAGCAAGTCATCAGACACTGGTGGAATGCACAGTGTTGTCCTAAACTAAAGCCATTGTTTCAAGTTGCTCCAGCTATTATTACTTGGGAACTTTGGAATAAGAGAAATGCAGGAAAACATGGAGGTTCAGTTTCTACACACAGGGTGATCCATGAAGTAAATAGAACATTACATTACTTGGCAAGGGTGAGGTATGGTTGGTTACCTAATATTCCTTTGTTATGGACAGAAATGATACAATACTTTGAAAGATGAAAGCCTATTATAATTACAAAGAGAGTCACATGGCAACTTCCTTTCCAAGGGTGGTACAAATGCAATACAGATGGGGCATCAAGGGGTAATCCAGGTCCTAGCTCAGTAGGATTCTATGTGAGAAATGCTGAAGGGGATCTAGTTTATGCAAAGGCAGTCGACCTGGGGGAGACAAAAAATGTAGTAGAAGAAGCTAAGGCCATTGTTCAAGGGCTGGAATATTTTGTAGAACATAACCTTCACCCCCTCATCTTGGAGACAGATTCATTGGTGATGAAGAAGGTGATTGAAGGGGAATGGGTCCTCCATGGGCTATTCTTCAGGATGTGAAGAGGATCAAGGAGATGAAGGACAACTTCAATGTTATCTTCCATCATGTGAATTACAATTGGATATAGAGATAATGAGGCAAATGAGTAGCAATTAAAAACTGGCAATGTGGAATTAGCTACAGTTAACCCTAGCAATATTAGGGTTGATCATGAGGTGAGTTCTATGAACAAACAATAAAGGAACTCAACTGGATTTGTTGAAGAATTGATCAAAACAAGTAGGAAATCAAGGTGGAGCTTCTCCAAAGTCTCAGAGTAATAAGAGAGGCAATGGAACAGTAAAACCTAGTTTTTCTGGGAAAGTTTTGGCTTATGTTGATGGGGCTACGATTTATGCATTGATGGAAGAACAGACTGGGAATGTTCATATGGATGTAGAGAAGGATATAGTGTCCAAAAACCAACAAAAAAGATTATGGGAAGGGGGAGGATCTGAATGGAACAGTAACTCAGGCAGTTTCTGCCAATTTTGATACAATGAACCCTAGCCTGGATTCTGTGTATGCGCTTCAATTTAAAATGATGCAGGAGAAGAAAGGAGATGTGGAAAGGAAGTCTCACAAATATGAAGCAGCATTAACACTTTATGGTCCAGGTGAAAAAACCTTAAGACCTGGGGAATGTGATGCACTGCCTATGGCATGTTCATCTGGAACCGGAGATCCTCTACAAATTAAAGTTAATGTGCCATCTAAATCTCCTAATCAGGTGTTGCATGATCTCATAACTCATAAGGAAATTCCAATGGAGATTCAGAATGTGTTGGTTTAACAACAACAAAAATTTGAAGATGATGGAGATGGTGAATCCACGGTAGAAACTTTCAAGGAAGTAATGAGGGAAGGGGATGTATCTCCTAGGGAAGCTTCTAGAAGTGGAAAGAAAGGCAAGAAGAACCAACAGAAAGAGCAGCAACAACCTATAAGGATTATGCCCAGGAGGGCAGCTTCTTTATCTAAATAATGATGATAAAGACACTCATTTGGAACATAAGGTCTGTAAAAACTCAACAGGCCTTTCCTAGAGTGATTAATATGAATAGGGAGCATAACTTTTGTGTTGTTGCATTAATGGAATCTTTTCAAAAGAAAGGATTCATTAATAGATATAGAAGAAGGCTAAATATGGAGACTACTTATGCAAACATTAATGGACAAATATGGTTATTTTTTTATTCAAAAGTAGAATGGGAACTGATGGAGGATACTGAACAACAAGTCAGTGTGAAAGTGTTTCATCATGAGTTGCGACAACATATGATGATGACATTTGTCTATGCTAAGTGTTCAGCAATGGAGAGGCTGGAATTATGGGATCATTTGTATTATTTAGCAAGTGATATGGAGTTGCCATGGTTGGTATGAGGAGATTTTAATGTAGCGTTGCATGAAGATGAGAAGATAGGGGGACTGCCAGTGTATCCTCCTGAATATGAGGACTTTGCCTTTTGTGTTAACTCTTGTGGATTGTTTGAACAAAGGTACAAAGGGAGTCCATTTACATGGTGGAATGGGAGGTCTAATGCATAGTGTATATTCAAGAGGCTGGATAGAATCTTTGTGAATCTTCCTTTTCAGAATATGTTACCTACTATTGAAGTGGAACATCTTATTAGAACTGGTTCAGACCATGCTCCTTTGGTGATGAGTTGTGGTGAGTAGACTGTCAGTTGTATCAAGCCATTCAGACTCCTAATTTTCTGGACCAAGCATGATACTTTCAAAGAGGTGGTGAAACAGAATTGGGAAGCTGACTTTATAGGTGATCCATTTCTGATGTTCAAGCAGAAGCTCAAGAAGGTAAAGGCAGCTCTATCAAAATGGAGTAGGGCCACTTTTGGAGATATATTCAAGCAGTTGGCTACCATGGAAGACATAGTTAAGGTCAAGGAGATGCTGTTTAAGGAGGAGCCAACAATTGAACATAGAATCGTTCTACAAAGGGCTCAATCAGAGTTGAAGAAATATCTGAGCATTGAGGAGCAATATTGGAAGCAAAAGGCTGGTATGAATTGGTTTGCTGAATGGGACATGAACACTAGCTTTATTCCCAATCATGTGAATGGAAAAAGAAAGAAACTGCAATTGAAGAGGATACAAAATGATAGCGGGATATGGGTTAAAAGTCAAGAGCAAATGGTTGATGCTGCATAGGAGTTCTATAGAAGACAATTCTCCAATGAAGGTAATACCTCTAATTTCTCGTTATTAACTAATGTACCATCCATGGTGACATTGGAGCAGAATATGGAGTTAAGTAGGTTGCCAACAGTTGAAGAAGTGAAAGGGGCTGTATTTGAACTTAGTGGGGATAGTGCTAGTGGTCCTGGTGGATTCACTCATTTATTCTATCAATCTTGTTGGGATATTGTTGTTAGAGACATATACGATATGGTTCTACAATTTTATGGGGGAGCAACACTACAAAAATCCATAACACACACTTATCTAGTTCTATTTCCAAAGAAGCTTAGAGTGGAGACTTTTTCTGACTTACGACCTATCAGTTTGAGCAATTTTATTAACAAGGTGATGTCTAGGGTTCCACATGACAAGTTGGAGAAGTTTCTTCCATCACTGATATCTCTTAATCAATCCGGATTTGTGAAGGGTAAGAGTATATTTGAAAACATCCTATTGACACAAGAGATAGTGACAGATATAAGGCTAAGGGGTAAGCTAGCTAATGTGGTAATTAAGTTGGATATGGCTAAGGCTTATGGCAGGGCCTCATGGAAATATTTGCTTCATGTGTTGAGAGGGATGGGATTCTCATAACACTTCATTAACATGGTTTGGAATCTGGTGTCAAACAATTGGTATTCTGTATTGGTGAATGGAAAAGCGAAGGATTTTTCAAGTCTACTAGAGGTGTGAAACAAGGTGATCCCTTGTCTCCATCCTTGTTCATATTGTCAGCTGAGGTGTTATCAAGATCCTTGAACAAACTGTTTGAGGATAAATCCTTTGTGGGGGTTGGAATGCCTAAATGGTCAGATCCTTTGAATCATCTAGCCTATGCTTATGATACTATTATATTTGCATCTGCTCATCCTCCATCTTTAAGCAAAATAATGAAATTTTTGGGAGATTATGAAAAAGTGTCTGGTCAGATGATAAACAAAGCTAAGAGTTCCTACTACATGCATGTTAAGGTTGGTCATGGAATTTCTCATGCAGTGGGGGATATTACTGGTTTCACACGAGGTAAATTCCATTTTACATACCTTGGATTCCCTATTTTCTATACTACATGGAGAAAGGAATACTATGTTGATCTTATCAAGAAGGAATACTATGAATAAGCAGGCACTGGGATTCTTGGCAAAACCTATGTCAACCTAAAGAAGAAGGGGGATTGGGTTTCAGATCCTTACATGATGTCTCTAAGGCATTGTTTTCTAAGCTTTGGTGGAGGTTTAGAACTACATAGTCACTATGGTCCAACTTCATGTGGAACAAATATTGTAAGAAGGAGCTGCCTACAGTGGTTCAGTTTAAAGAAGGATCCCATGTTTGGAGGAAAATGTTGAATGCTAGGGAGGATGTGGAGCATGAGATTCTATGGGAGTTGAATAGTGGAACAACAAATATATGGCATGAGAATTGGACAGGTTTGGGAGCACTATATCATGTACTTCCAGAAGATTTTCATATCAATGAACATCTTCAAGATGTATCAGAATTAACTCAGGAAGGAACACGGAATGAGGAGCTACTGGAGCAAAACTTTACGGAGGAAATTGCTGAACATGTAAAGTCCAATGTACATTATGAGGGATGCGAGGAACAATGGGACAACCCATACTAGATGCCAACCCCATCGGGTAAGTTCAGTGTGAGTAGTGCTTGACAGATTCTAAGACATAGATCTAATCCTCAAAATGAATTCAAGCATGTGTGGATAAAAGGATTACCATTTAAGGTTTCTTTTTTCTTATGGAGATTGTGGAGGGGGAAAATTGCTACCGATGACACTTGGAGAAGACAAGGGCAGATTGTGGTGTCTAAATGCTGGTGTTGTCAATAGCCACAAGAGGAAACGAGCACATATTCCTCACTAGTGTTACTGCCTTTAAAATATGGAATTTATTTATGGGAGCTGCAGGAATCACAGTGCCATTGGTGCAATTGAAGCAAGTCAGAAGACACTGGTGGAAGGCACAATGTTGTCCTAAACTAAAGCCATTGTTTCAAGATGCTCCAGCTATTATTACTTGGGAACTTTGGAAGAAGAGAAATGAAGGAAAACATGGAGGTTCAGTTTCTACACACAGGGTGATCCATGAAGTAAATAGAACATTACATTACTTGGCAAGGGTGAGGTATGGTTGGTTACCTAATATTCCTTTGTTATGGCCAGGTATGATACAATACTTTAAAAGATACAAGCCTGTTATAATTACAAGGAGAGTCACTTGGCAGCATCCTTTCCAAGGGTGGTACAAATGCAATACAGATAGGGCATCAAGGGGTAATCCAGGTGTAGCTCAGTAGGATTCTGTGTGAGGAATGATGAAGGGGATCTAGTTTATGAAAATGCAGTCGACCTGGGGGAGACAACAAATGTAGTAGCAGAAGCTAAGACCATTGTTCAAGGGCTGGAATCTTGTGTAGAACATAACCTTCACCCCCTCATCTTGGAGACAAATTCATTGGTGATGAAGAAGGTGATTGAAGGGGAATGGGATCCTCCATGGGCTATTGTTCAGGATGTGAAGAGGATCAAGGAGATGAAGGACAACTTCAATGTTATCTTCTAGCACGTGTTCAGAGAAGAAAACTCAGTGGCAGATTTTATAGCTAACACTGTTTTTTCTTTTGCAAGTACATCTGAATTTCACTCATTTTCTGAACTGCCTTTTGCAGGGAGGAGTTTAATCAATATTGAAAAATCCCAAATTTCTAATCTTAGGGTCAGAATAGCAAAGAGGAGAGCACCAGATTAATGGTATCATATGAATTGTTTATGCACCTACCTGCTTATCTCTTTTGGTTCGTGTTAGATTATGTGTTATTAGGGTACATGTCAGTTGTATTAGCATGGTTACATGCTCATTCTGGCAGTATCTTGATAGTTCACAAAAGTTATAGGAGAAGCAGGTTATGGATGGTGCATCATTACACTGGCCACTTCAGCACACCACTCAGACTACTTCAGCATAAATCAGCACACCTCAGCACACTTTAGTAGACTACTTCAGCAGACTACTTCAGCACAATACTCAAACCACTTCAGCACACCACTCAGACTACTTCAGCATAAGTCATCACACTTCAGCACAATTTAGCAGACTACTTCAGCACATTTCAGCAGACTACTTCAGCACAAATCAACGCACTTCAGCATGCTTCAGCACACTTCAGCAGACAACTTCAGCAAACTCCAGCAGATTAATTCAGCACAATGCAGCACACTTCAGCATATTTCAGCACACACTGTAGCAAACAACTTCAGCACACTTCAGCAGAATTCTTCAGCAAACTACTTCAGCACACTTCAACACACTTCGGCCCACTTCAGCATATTGGGTTTGTTTTAAATTGTGTGTTGTTAGGGTACATCAGAAGTATCTTGATAGTGCACAGGAGTTCGAGGAGAAGCAGTTTATGGATCATGCAACATGATATTGTGATGAGAAGTCCAAATATGAAAAATCTAGCTGATCTTGAGCTTATAAGTTTCTGGACATTGGTATTCCAGTTTCCAGTGGTATTAGCATGATTTCATTCTCAACCTGGGGGTGTGATGACAATGTGTAGAACAAGCCATACTAAGGAAGATGATTTTGATGGATTAGAGCTCATTAGATCAATCGATTGGTGTAGTTGTTTGGAGTCCACATTTGCCTTTGGAATGCATACCCTGGCGCCTGGTGAGAGCTTTAGAGGTGCTACTTGGTATTTTCTATTGGCCTTTGGATTCACTTACACTGTCAGGAGATTGAATCTTTCAGCTTTGAGTTTTGTAATAGTTGGCATTTCTATTTTTAGATTATTAGCGTTTAAATTTGCTCGTAGCTTAGTACATTTTAGATTTTATTTGGGAATTCTTGTAATTTTTGGACCCTATTTTTTGGGATTTTTTTATATATATTAGCCACTAGACTGCATGTCTAGTGGTATATTTTCTAAAAAACAAAAAAAGTTCATACCCCTACATAACTCCCGCTACACTGTGCGATCTTATCCAACCGCTGGTCCACTTGGAATATTTCAAGACACCTTGCCCAAAAATCAATGACCATTCGTAATTCGACATCAAGTACTCATGGTGCATTTCCATAACCACAGGGGAAAATCGGAAGATACCATGCCACCCGAAATAGAAGGTATTAATCAACACGCCTCAATCCTGCAACCCCCAATTACTTACCTTACTCAAATCTAGCTATTAAGCCCGATAAGAACCGCACTATATGTGCATATAACCAATAATCATGACTCCTTGCCACACCGAAGGGTAACTCATAGATCACTCCAGAACATGAACAAATCAATCACAATCGAATGGTACCTTTCTCAATGATAGAAACTCAAAGCCAACAATCTCGACCCAGTGCAGAACACGCACCCATATTAGCCTACCGGTGATCTTAAATTAACTTTGATCACCCACAACAAATAGACAACTTACCTAAAAGTTCATAATGACATAATCATGGTACATACTAACATCCGGCTAGCTCAGCTCGCATCTCCACAGTCCATTACCACACAATATGGTGTTTATGAGAACTCTCAGTCTCGAAGTCCATGAAACGTATGGATTACCATATCTGATCACAACTCCACCACTCGAATACATAACACATCCCAAATACTCATTCATTCCACGGGGAGTACCCCTATAATTATTCCATTCACCAAGCAACCTTGAATATCAACAGTCGATCCAACAATAGGGTTCCGCGATACCAATGAGGTACCCTTAACACAAACACATTGCTCTGATTATATACCCTCATCGAGTCGCACCAATTGGTGATATCATCTACCTAGTCATCTGAAATGCCATGCTGCCGAAGAATTTATGACCTTCATTCCAGAACCGAATGGTGACCTCACATATACAACTCTCAACTCTACCCAACATACCGCACACGCCATGCCAACCAAGGAAAAATACGGGAACTCCATGGTCCCTTCTGAGCCACAAGCAACTACGCACCCAGCTAGACAAGAATTTCCATTTGATCCCATTTAGAAACAAACTCACTACACGCCACAAGAAAATATGCACCCTTAACCGCGGTAGAAACCATCAGGAACTATCCGAAATCCCATTTGCACAACACCAAACCATCAGGACAGAACTCTTCTAACTCAACCAAACTACGCAGACCACCAAAAATACAAGAGCATTGCTAGGAAAAATCCGAAAAACCCGTCACTTGAAGAACACCCAAAGAACTAATCGTATCCCTTACCATGCCGATCCGACCTACCACCAGGTCGCCCCACTTACCCATGTTTCTTCTGACTTACCTTCAAATTGATACTTCTTCCTGTCGTAATACCACAAATTTACAACCTAGACTCACCACACGCGACCCAAGCATATAACCATACCGTCTAAGGCTTATAAGTTGTCGAATACTCTCTCCTAATTATCACCAAAAGTACCACATTCAAATTACTTACCCTGAACGGACTTCCTGCGAATCTAAAACCATTACCTTCACTTTCCTGATACCGATATGTAGAATACCACAAGTCTTGACATCCTCTAACATAAATCTCAATCACACTAACCAATAGACAGAATCGACCTGACCCGTTTGCACACTAACATATTAGGAAAGTAATCCACTCACTTGAAATCACAAGCAAATCCATACGTTGCACACACTACACCTTTTTACAATTTCCACTAGATCATTCAATAGAACCCAAATTTCCCAACAAGCACACTACAACCTATATCGAAGAAATTTCCCTTAATCATGACATTCCTAAACCCCATTCCTGCAGGTCATAACTGATTTACCAATATACCTCGAACTGAAACCAATACCACACATAATCATGTAATCAACTTATCAATAACGAACTCCCTCACTTGGCTCAAAGCCAAGGATCAAGACAACCAAGACTATGAACACACATTATCACTACCACCATGTTGTGGTGGGATTCAACTAAATCCTTTATAAGCTTATATGACCCAAACCATCTAACACTCAAGTCAATTTCCAATCTCGCATCCACCATTGCAATAGTCATGTCAACTTCCACAAGCGATCTAAACTCCAATTACAACATATCTTTTACTGGTAGTAGAGAACTTATTATAGAACTAAATAGGGACCACATGCCCTGGGACAACCCACAGGAGGTACCCCTGCCCTGTTAGCCTCAACTGCTATCTCTCCATACACTTCTGATGACAGAAACTATCACGCAATTACTACACCTTTCTGCATCTGAACACAACCAGTGCCTACCCTGAAGGCATCACCATATGCGGTAAAAACCTAAAGCTGATGGCAGAACTAACACTGGAGCGGCGGTCACAGAAATCTCGAGCTTCTGGAAGCTCTACGCACACATGACTGACCACATGGATACCCTCACTGGACACCACGTGTCCCAAGAATGCTACTGAACTGAGCCAAACTTCATACTCGGAGAATTGGCATAGAGCCTTTCCTCCTTGAATCCTTATAATGCCATCCTCAGATACTGAGTATACTACTCTCGGCTACGCGAATATGCCAGGACGCCATCAATGAATACAATAACAAAGAGCGCTAATACGACTGGAATACACCGTCAATCAAATACATGAACGTTACTGGGGAAAATGATCAACTCAAAGACATCACTATGAACTCATAATCCAATAGAGAAATCCGCTTCACTCCACAACTACACAACATGAGAGGTCTTCCAACATACTCACAACTCAAGGCCATATATCAAATCGAGACAGAAATCAAACACCCAATAAATCTTACCACATTTCCAGCCAACCCTTCGACATGTTTCACAGTCTCAACACATCTAACCATCAAGTTACACCCACCACATAGGCATATAGTCACCAATTCTCATCAATAAGAACACGAACGGCCATACAAGTCCCCAATTATATGTGCTCACACAACGAAAATCTCGGCAATCAAGCCACAGAATAAATCTGGTCTCAAGTCCTCCAGACTGGCCCATTACCAACATACCAAAATCACATCTCATCCATGGAAGCCACAAGCTGTCGATGCACAACGGATACCAAGCGCTCTCGTGCTCGTTCGAATTCATGGAAGGAATTCAAGAGTTATGCTCTTGGCTGAATACAATGGATTCGCACAACATGAATTTTAAAAATGTGAGATTTTCCTAAGGGTTTTGCAGCCTCTCAAAGATAAGTGCAGACATCTCCGTACCGATCCGTATAAGGGTTTCGCAGCCTCTCGAAGATAAATGCAGACATCTCCGTACCGATCTATAAGACTCTACTAAACCCGCTCATGACCGCTGAGTCCTATGAAACCTAGAGCTCTGATACCAAGCTGTCACGACCCCAAATCCTAACTGGCCATGATGGCGCCTATCGTGGAACTAGGCTAGCCGACTATCACATGTTCACATCTTTCTTTTGAAAAGCCCATTTAATTTTCAAGCATTTCATAACAATATACGGAGATTTACTTAACATAATAAACCAAAATTTTTATATACAATACAGCCATCCCCAAAATCCGGAGCCAACATGTCATGAGCATCTAATGGAATAAGTCAAAATAAAGTATTAAGATACAAAACTCCGAATCAAAACTAAATACAATAGGAAGGGAAATCAGAGATGCTGCGAACGCTGAGCAGCTACCTCTATGTCCCCATGATCCGGCTCTGCTGCGGTATATATATAAGTTAACACTCGATCTCTGCTCCTGAATCTGCATACAGAGGTGCAGGGAGTAATGTGAGTACGCCAACTCGGTAGTAATGGAGATAAATCAAGTCTAAGTGGCATGAAATCACATAAAAATCAATGTCACAATGAGTCACAATATACATAGACTTACTTTCCAATAGTATACATAAATATACGAAAACATCATGCCTTCGAAATCAACTTCATAAAATTCCTTAAAACAATGCACATTTTTAGTAACTCTAAAACAAGGATTTGGTATGCAATGAATGTAGTGAAATCATAAGTAGCCCCTCGGGCGAAAAAATGTTTCATAAACAGCCCCTCGGGCATTTCCTCACAATTCCTCAGCACCTCATAATCACTCGGCACCTCACTGTAACTCAAGCCTCCTAATCACTCGCACCCGGTGCGCTCACTGGGGGTGTGTACAGACTCCGGAGAGGCTCCTTCAGCGCAAGCGCTAATATCAACATAAGTCCTGAAAGCCTCCTCACCATCACTCTTGGCCCTCGGCCACACTCGGTGGAACCACTCGAAAAGCCCCTCGGGTGAAGTAATAGAACGGGGTACTCGACCCGAAAACATCAGTTTACTGCTCATGTAGTGCAAATCAGGCTGAGTTTCAAATAAAACAGTATGCATAATGATGATGAGTAAAACCATCAACAGGTAGTGAGAAAAACAGCAGTAAAACACCCTCAAAGGGTCTAAACAGACCGGCACGAGGCCCCAAACACGCTTATAGCCCAAATATTTCACAAAACTCTGAAACATAATTTAACACAAGTTTTGAGTAAATACGCAACTCAATAGTTGCCGCAGATAGGACCTAGTCCAATCAAAAAATCAGTATGTGCCACATTTTTCGTCATCCGACATGTGCGCCATTTCCAAATTTATTGAGAAATAATGCAGTACGGGGTTCCATACCCTCAGGACAAAATTTAAGACCATTACTTACCTCTATCGGGCCGGGACACTAGTCCGCAATGCACTTGACCCTCAAATTGGCTCCCGATTGCACCGAATATAGCCTAAATCAGTTCAACATCATTAGAATATACTCAAGGATCTCGTCCCAATCGAAAATTATCAAATTAAGCAAAAATCTCGAAATTCGGCCAAACCTGATCCCCGGGACCACGTCTCGAAATCCGAAATTTTTTACATCATTAGAACCCTCGTCCTCTTCCGGTTCTATACATACCAAGAACACCAAAATCGGACCACAATTGCCCACTCAAATTATCAAAAGAAAAATCAATTCTCATGGACCCTTCTTCCCCAATCTTAACTAAATTTCCAGAAATTTTTGTGGCTTAATCACTTAAGAATTGACATAGAAACATGTTATGAAGTTGGAATTCTTACCTCCAGATGATTTCCCTTGATTTCCCTTCAATCACCTCTCAAAGCTCTCAAATTCGCATGCAACAATGGAGAAAATATAATCCAAATTCGCACCTCAGGCTTTTTTAAATATTCTGCCCAGCTAAAATAATTCCTTCACTGCAATCGTATAATTTGGCACGCGATCGCGGAGAACAAACTTGCTGCCCCATCAATTTACCTTACGCGATCGCAGACAACCTCACGCGATCGCGATTCATCAAGACTTAAACCCACACGATCACAAACTATTTCACGCGATCGCGATTAACAAAAATCATGCCTCACCAATTAACCCTACGCGATCGCAAACAACCTCACGCGATCGCGTAGAAGGAAACCAGAACCTTACACCAGCAGCAATCTGCCTAGATTTCAAGCCCAAAAGTTGGTCCGTTAACCATCCAAAACACACCCGAGGCCCTCGGGACCTCAACCAAACATACCAACATATCCCATAACATATTCAAACTTAGTCGAGCCTTCGAAACACCAAAAAACAACACTAAAACACCAAATTCACATCAAATTCAAGCCTAAGAACTTTGAAACTTCACAAATTTGCCAACTACGCCGAAACCAACCAAACCACCTCCGATTAATCTGAAATTTTGCAGACATATCCAAAATGACATTACGGACCTGTTCCAACTTTCGGAATTCCATTTCGACCTTGATAGCCTAATTTCCACTGCCGACTGGAAATCGCCAAAAACTAACTTTCGCCAATTCAAGCCTAATTCTACACCAGACATCACAAAAATATTCCAAACACGCTCCTAAGTCCCAAATCACCTAACGAAGCTATTCGAGCCATAAAATCAGCATTCCGAGGTTGTTTATCAATAAGTCAGCTCTCAGTAGACTTTCTTAACTATTAGGCTACCTTGAGAGACTAATTGCGTCAATGCTCACCATGACAACTCTGAACCTGAACCAACCGACCCAACACACATAAGTGAAGCTAAAACGGGGAAATCAGGGCAAAACTCTTGGAACGATCGACCGGGTCGTTACACTAGGGAACATACTTCTCCAAAACGATAGTAAAGAACTACTGGCAGGTGAGGGGTGTTGCAACAATAGGCCTACGCCACTCGAAAGACTCCCACCAAGTGAAAGCAGCACCAGAAAACTGAAATTTAGCAAACGAGACTCCACTAGTCTCCAGAATCCCTGCAGTACGAAGCATCCTCTAACACTTATCCAGAAAACCTTGGGCATCCTCGTCCTCAGTACTTCTTAATGTCGGAGGCTGAAGTATACTAAACCTCTCCATCCTGCGCTGTCCAACATCTGGCATTGCTGGAACCACAAATTCCTGAATTGGAGCAACCGGCTGGACTGGAATTGCCCCCGGTGTCTGAAGGCCCTGTACAACCTGTTCAGGTGTCCGGGATGCTGGAGTCTGAGTGCCTCCCCCAGCCTGAGAAGTAGCGGCAGTAGTACATACAACAATTTCTTGATCAAGGCTAGTACATACTATCAAGATCTGAGCCAGAGTCTCATGAAGACCCAGAATAACAATGGGTAGTGCCGGTGCCTGATCCTGTCCCGCTGGAATACCTGCGGCGGGAACCTGATCCTGAAGAGTGGGTGGATCCACTGGTACTGCCCCGGCTGATGCATGGGTTGGTCCAGAATCAATAGGATGGAACGACATAATGGAAGAAAATGAGATCTTTCCTAAGGGTTCTGACTCTCGAAGATAAGTACAGACGTCTCCGTACCAATCTGCAAGACTTTACTAAATATGCTCATGACTGTTGAGTCGTATGTAACCTAGGCTCTAATACCAACTTGTCATGACCTCAAATCCTAAGCCGGCCGTGATGGCGCCTACCATGGAACTAGGCTAGCTAACAATCACACATTGACATATTATTTTCAAAATTTCCAAAATTTTGTTTTCCGATATTTCACAAGCTTTTTTAAATTTCTGAATTTTTAAACATAACCAAATGAGATAAATAGTCTACCAACAATCTCCAAGACCTGGAGTCAACATGTCATGAGCATCTAAGAGTGGTGTGAACGGTGAAAAGAGATGATGTGAACGGTGAACAGAGATGATGTGAACGCTGAACATCTACCTCGATGTCCCAACTCCGACTCCACACGTAGTAAGCAAACTAGCGCTCGGTACCAACACCTGAATCTGCACACAGGGGTGCAGGGAGTAACGTGAGTATGGAAACTCAGTAGTAATGAAAATAAATCAAGTCTAAACAGTAAGAAACACATAGGATCAAATCATCAATTCACAATAAGCAAAGTCCTTATTTCCAACAGTGTATACATTAAATTGGTATGCTTTAAAATCCAGATTCACTAAAATCCTTTGAAAAATGTGATTTCAAAAAGTTTCAGAAAAATGTACAAGAATATGTAGTGTAAAAGATTAAGTGAATCGTAAATAATTACTCAGGCAAAACAAGTATCATAAACCTCCCCTCGGGCAAAACATCACTCAGAAACAGTTGCTCAGCATACCTCACAATCACTCAGTATCAACCCCTCGAGCAACCTCATTGTCACTCATGCCTCCCAATCACTCGGCACTCGCACTCAGTAAGTACCTGCGCTCATTAGGGGTGTACAGACTCCGGAGGGGCTCCTACAGCCCAAGCGCTAATATCAAGCCATCTCGTGGCATAAATCACTCAGGCTCTCGGCCTCTCACATATAATAACAAAGTGACATGCTGCGGCGTGCAGCCCGATCCATAATGTCCTCACAATATTGGTTCTCGGCCTCACTCAGTAAGAAACTCTCAAAAATGCCACTCGGGCTATCAATAAATGGGGTACTCGACCCAAAACAGTATTTTATATCACAAAATAATGTAAACCAGTCTGAGTCTCGAAAATAGTTTAGTATGAAATGAGTGAGTGTAAATTATAATCACCACGGTGAGGAATATCAGAAAATAGCCCCCAAGAGGTCTAAACAGGTAGGCACAATGCCCCAAACATGGCTTATAGCCCAAATATATCAAAAGGGTAAAAATACGATTTATCATGTGATTTAAAAGAAATTACACAACTCAATAGTTGTCCCGGGAAGAACCAAGTTCAAATCCCTCATCAGTGCACGCCACACACTCGTCATCCAGCATGTGCGTCACACCAAAATAGTGGGAAGATGCTAAGTCCGGGGTTTTATACCCTCACGACAAGATTTATAGTCATTACTTACCTCAATCCGACCTGAAAAGCTACACCGCGATACTCTTGCCCCTCGAATCGGATCCTAAATGCCCCGAGTCTATCAAAATCAGATTAATAACATCAAAATATGCTAGGGAGACGAAACCCATTCGAAAACTATCAAAATTAGGCACAATTCCCGTAATTTGTCAAACCCGACCCCCGGGCCCACGTCTCGGAATTTTATAAAAAATCACAAAACTTGAATTCTTATTTCCTCACGAGTCTACCCATATCAAATTTACCAAAATCCGACCTCAGTTGCACACTCAAATCATCAAAAGAAACTCTCAAACTTTCCTCCCATTTTTCCCCAATTTCCACTCTAATTTCTCAAATTAAATGATAAAAATCAAGGCTAAATCATGGAATTAACCCAAATGTGATTGAAGAACACTTACCTCAAGAACTCTACTAAAAATCTCTTCAATTTCCACCTTCTCCCGAGCTCTCCAATGGGTTTTTGAAAAAATAGACTAAACCCTCGATTTGAACTTTAAAAGAATCTGCCCAGGTCAATTTTCTTAATCGCGATCGCGGCACGTGCCACGCGATCACGAAGCACAACAAAATTTAGCTCCTCAAATAACCCTACATGATCGCGAAGCTTTGATTTCACAACTCACGCGATCGCGTCTCTCCTCATGCGATCACACTGAACAACCTTCCACTCCTCACCAGCTCAACAACAACCCTACGCGAACGCGACACTGGCCACGCATTTGCGAAGCATAACTTACCACACGACTGCGATCGCGACCCTTATACTGTGATCGCAAGAACAAATCTCGACCCCACCCTTGCTAAGCCTACACGATCGCAAACTCACCCCTACAATCGCCTAGTAGAAAAAACCAGAAGGACACCACCAGAATTTCTGCAACTTCCAACATCCAAACTAGGTCCGCTAACCTCCCGAAACATACCTGAGGCCCTCGGGACCTCAACCAAACATACCAACACACCACATAACACCATTAAAACTTAGTCGATCCTCGAAACCCCAAAAATAATGCAAAAAAACCAAAACATCGAATTCAAGACTATGAACTTTGAGATTTTTTAATTTCACCAAAGATGCCGAAACCATTCAAAACACTTCCGATTGACTTGAAAATTTAAAAACACCTCCAAAATGACATTACGAACCTGCTCCAACTTGTGGAATTTCATTCCGACCTCGATAGACTATTTTCCACTGCCGACCGGGAATCGCCAAAAACTCAATTTCGCCAAGTCAAGCCTAATTCTACCCCGGACATTAAAACCACATTCCGAATAGACTCCTAAGTCCCAAATCACCTAAAGAAGCTATCCAAGCTATAAAATCTACATTATCAGAAAAGGAAACAGAGGTAAAACAAAAGCTTGTTTTATAGAGTAATTAATTGTTACTATTTCAAGATCAATATATTCACTAGTCTTAAATAATAGATTCTTTTTGTTCACTAATAATCAGATCCCTATCTACTTTTTTTGCGCCTCTAAAGGGAAGTACAAATTTCGCGTACCTAGAGAAGACAATAATTTCCCTCTCTCAAAAACTGAAAAAAACAAAAAAACAAATCATTAGATGTAATAACATGCAAGTAACCTATTGATATATAGACATTGCTTCGACATAAATGTTCTTCATCTTTAGTGTATTAGAGCCATAAAATTGTGTGGGCCAATCAAAAACGACCTAATGAACAATAGTAATTGCTTCGCTATGAATGTTCCTCGTTTTTTCCCATTTGAGGGTCATAAAACAAGAATTCAAGATGATTTTCAGTTTTCGTGTACAATGTTCACGTCATCTTCATGAATTGGGGCAAGAGGCTTCAAATAGATTAAAGTTTTTAGGTTCCATAGAAATTACACAAAGAACAATAGTCATCGCTTTGCTATGATCGTTCCTTGTTCTGACGTTTTATGGACATATAACAGGAATTCAAGACGATTTCTGTTATTTCATGTGCCTGTCCACACCATCTTCATGAATACGGGCAACGGGTTCCGAATCGCCTAATATTTTGTGGGCTCATCACAAACGACCAAATGAACAATAATCATAGCTTCACAATGGCCAGTCCTCATTTTTGGCATTTTAAGGCCATAAAACAGGAATCAGGACGATTTCTAATTTTTCGTGTGCTAATGTACAATTTATGAATTTGGGCGATGGGCTCCTAAGTGCTTAAAATTTCATGGACCCGTTAGAAACAACTTAATGAACAATTGTCATGGATTTTCCATGTACATTCCTCGTCTTTTAGTCTTTTAAGGCCATAAAGCGGGAATTTATTCCAGTTTTTCGTGTGCTAATTTCCACGCTATCTTCATGAATTCGGACAATGGCTCCGAGTTGCCTAATATTTTGTGGGCCTATAAGAAACAATCTAATGAATAATAGTTACCGCTTCACCATGAATGTTTTCTTTCTTCGTTTGGAATTTTATGGCCATAAAACAGGAATGTACAGTTTGTTGTGTGCTAGTGTCCACACCATCTACATGAATTCGGACTACAGGCTCTGAATCACCTAGAATTTGTTGGGCCCATCAGAAATAACCTAATGAATAATAATCCTAGCTTCGCCGTGAATGTTCCTCATTTTTTGCATTTTAAGGAAATAAAAGAGGAATTCATGACGATTTCTATTTTTCGTGTGTTAATGTCCATGCCACCTTCATGAATTTGATCGACGCGCTCTGAATTGCCCTAAATTTTAGGCGCCCATCAAAAAAGACCTAATGAAAAATAGTCATTGTTTTTTCATGAAGTGTTCCTATTTTTTTGCATTTAAGGGCAATAAAATAGGAATTCAAAGACGATTTTTGATATTCATATGCTAATGTTCACGCCATTTTCATGAATTAGGGCGACAGGCTTTGAATAACATTAAATTTTATGGGCTAGTTAGAAACCGCCTAATAAAAAATTATCTTAGCTTAGAAGTGTTTGTTCCTTATTTTTTGGTATTTTAGGACCGTAAAACAGAAATTCAGGATGCTTCCCAGATTTTCGTGTGCTATAGTCCACGTCATTCACATGAATTCGGGCGACCAACCCCAAATCTTCAAAAATTTTGGCCATCAAAAATGACCTAATAAATAGTAGTCATTGCTTTTCCACAACCGTTGCTCTTTTTTTTTAGCGTTTTAGGGTCATAAAACAGGAATTTAGGATGATTCCTATCTTTTCATATGCCATAGCCCACGCCATACATGCATTCAGGCAACAAGTCCCGAATCTCCTAAAATTTTACGGGCCCATAAACAACAACCTAATGAAAAATAGTCACTGCTTCGCCATTACCGTTCATCATTTTTGGTATTTTAGGGGCATAAAATAGATATTCAAGACAATTCCCAAATTTTCTTGTGCTATAGTCCACACTATCAGCATGAATTAGGGCAACCAACCCCAAATTTGCTAAAATTTTGCCTGCCAACACTAGTGGAAAATGGCAGATTTTCGACCACCAAAACGGTCGAAATTCAGTCGGAAATAACGTATTTCTTACTACTCTCCGACCAAAATTGGTCGGTTGGAAAATAGTTGATCGGAAAAAAAATTTCGACCGAATCTTTCGGTGATTTCTGACCAAAGTTGTCGCAAATTTCAAAAGCTCAGACGACCAAATATTTCACGTGTCCGACCAAAGTGGTTGGAATTTACCGACTGAATCAGACGTAATAATACAAATAAAAAATTATTTATTTAAAATTAAATAATACAAAATATATCATTTACGAACAAATCGGTCGGTAATTAATAATTAAAAATTAAATTTTATTTAATTTCTGACGGGATTCGTCGAAAATAATTGAATATTATTTTTTTTTTAAATTTCCGACCGAATCGGTCGAAAGTCTGTGAATTTATGGTTAAATATGGGCAACTCTCCGACCATTTTCGTCGGAAATTTATATAAAGTTAGGCAGAATTCTGCCCAATTTCGAGCTACACCACCTTTCAAACTATTACAAATAAAAAAATACCAACCAACAATACATTAACACAATCTAAACCAACGATACATTAATACAATATTACCAACCAACAATGCATTAACACAATCTAAACCAACAATACATTAACACAATCTAAACCAACAATACCAACCGTTAACACAAATTAAACCAACAATGCAAACCATTAAACCTAACAATTTTGGGCATAAGAACATCCAAATAGTAGTCCACATTCATGTTTAAAAACAATACATAAAGTTGTATCTCACAATCAAGTTTACCAATAAACCAAAACATCACATTTAAACTACTACACATCAGATTCAGTTTGTTCATCCTCATCATCAGATAAATCATGCCTATGTTTTCCCATGAATTTATGCATCGTAACAAATGTTCCATATTGGGAGTCCAATTGTTGCTTCAAATCACGAATTTCGTTTATCGTATCTTCCATATGTTCTTGATTTTAAAAAGAAGAAGAAGAATTGGCTAAGACTGGGTTTGGATGACATGTATGTCGACGTGCTCCTAGTCCGTAGACTCTGTCTTTGTTTACTCAACCCGCTCCCTCTGTCCACAATGAAGCCATATCATCAGGTGTTGGTTGAGTTGAAGGAGGCTGATTTTGTTGCCATTCTTCCAACCTTTTATGATAATCTTCCCGAAAGAAAAAACATAATTATTATGTAAACAAACTAATAATAATAAACCATAAATAATTATGAAGCTAGAATTTTACATATGTGTCTGACGCATGCGTCTCCACCCAGTGTTCTCTTGTACCATCCTTCTTCTTTTTCTTGTGCAACTCATTGATGACCTCAACGTGACTCATATCTCTCCCTCTTTATCTTTTCTTCATAAGAAAAAGTATGAGTTTTACAAACGTAAAACTCTATATGTAAAACTAAGAAAATTTTATTAGTAATTACCAATCTTAGTTTATGGGCCACAAAAGTAATCGAACCTCCTGTGTGCAACAAGCCACCTTTACTAGAGGCACAATTTGCCTTTGCTTGTTCACTATTTGCCTTCCATTTTGCGGTATTCCATTTCTCAAGAAGTTTATTCCAAACATCTTTTCTTAACGAGTCTGGCATTTTACCGGAATTTCCAGCAGCGAACATAGTATCTTTAATTCTTATAACTGTTTTCTTCTCGATAATACTATTTATTTCATTTTGATGTTGAGCATGCCATGTACACTTTATCGGCAATATAAAAAAGTAACATTAGATGAAGATGATAATTACTTAATAAATACAATTAATTTTTTCCCTAAATTGATTCTACATTTACTCTTTGATGTTGTACGGTATCTTTCTCCAAGAAGTCCACGACTCATGATAAAATGGCTTCCAGGAATCCGTAACCAAATGTATAGTCTGAAAGGATGGCAAAAACCTGCATTAAAGTTAACATATATATAATCAATAAACATCTTATAATTTCAAAAGTTTTAATTACAAATAAATACTCCTTAAGGTTAACATATCTAAAAGTACATTCAAAATCTAAAATTAGTATAAGAACCTTCTTACCCATCCTCGCGGGGACAATTATCAATCGATTATAACTATCAAATTGTAGATCCCCTCCAAGATTTTGCCTGCGTCTACTAGATGGTGCAGAATCAACACTAGATGTAGCTGGGCGAGAGCCTCCAATATCTAACCTAGATATTTTGGGAATGGATGATGATGATGGACTGGAAGATGATGGAGCAACAAAAGACGAACCATCATGCTGACTACCATGAAAGCTCGGGGTGCAGCAGCTGGTAGCCAGTATGCTGACTACTATGAAAGCTCGAGGATGTAACAGTTGGTGATCCAGTATGTTGACTACTATAAAAGCCCGAGGTGTAGAAGCTGGTGAGCCACCATGATGACTACCATGAAAGCCTGGTAAAGATGATGGTATAGAAGGTGTGGGTACAAAGTTAAAAATGGTGTTACTTTGACTGTCTTTGGCAGACATAGAATAATACTGAACAAAATTATTAGATGGAGCGGGATATTTAACATAGTAGATGGCAATGAAGTCGATTGAGGAGGATGAGGAAGAGGATGACTCATATTTGGCATAGTTGAGAAAGTTAGAACATGTTGTTTTCTCTTCTTAGATTTCATCTTTTTCGTCCCCTTAGAGGCCATATCCATAATATAATCATAATAAAATATAAAACAAAAAATACAACAAGTGACAGTAAATATAAAATAATTAAACGACTAAATAAATAAATAAACAACCTAAAATCATAAAAATATAAAATAGTTTTGCAGCATAATAGATAATTAAGGAATAACATGAAATGTTAACATGTCATTAAAAAACATATAACAATTCTGCAAAATATTAAATGATTAAAGGAAGAACAACCTAAAAAAGAATAACAAGTCAATCCTCATCACTATCTTCATAGTAATCATCTAAAGTCTTCATCATCGCCTGTTTCACTTTCATCTAATAATTCTTCCTCATCACTTTTTTCATGTTCTACACCTCTATCTTCGTCCTCATCTGTAGCAAGGACAGAAGGATCAAATTCTTCATATACCCCTTCATTATGCTGCAATTCATTTGCTAATTCATCATCCACTATTGATTCAACATTTGAAATGTCATTCTAGTACGCCACATCTAATGCATCTTCGACTACCAATTTACCCATGGGCTTTGTTTTCAAAACTACCCGCCATGCAGACCTATTCTTACTCAAAGGATAAGGAGCATAATACACTTGTTTCACCTTTTGTGCAGTGATAAAGGGATCATAAAGTCTATATTGTCCCGTGTGTTTAATTTCAACTATTTTGTATTGAGTGTGCACCTTTGTACCTCTATTCGATGTTGAATCATACCATTTACATAGAAAGAGTACCAACTTTTTCTTCGGCCAACCTACTGCATATTCCAATTCCAAAATCTCTTAAAGCACACCATATTAATCAACATCTCCATCACCTTTCACCGACACCCCACTATTGTTGGTTTTCTTTCCATTAGACCATTCTTCTATATGTAACGTGTACCCATTGACCAAGTATTTAGACATCGTTCTTACTCTATGGGTCAGGTCCTCAAGCTATATCACGTAAACATGGGTCATTAACGCCATTAGTTAGATCATGGACCTATATATATAATTAAATATAATTTAGAATTTTAAAAATTTATATAATTAATTTACATATAACAAAAATCATGTTAAATAATAAGTAATAACATGAATTACCGGAACTTGGGAAGCATGACTATTTTCCTTGCTGAAATTATTGAAATGAACTAAAATTGTGTAGCTCGTCACTATCTTAAGTTCCTTATTTATTATTATTACTTACTAAGTTGGCGTACTCACGTTACTCCTTGCACCTCGTGTGTAGATCCAGGAGCTGTGGGATGCGGTGATAGTTGATAGTACCCGTAGCTGGTCATTGGAGATTGCGAGGTAGTTGCCGCCATTCGCATCACTGCTTTCTTCTTCCATATCTTTCCATATTTTCCGTATTTTGGATTCCAAACTATGTTAGTCTTGTTACTTTCAAATCGGTTATGTTAGATGCTCATGACTAGTGACACCTCGATGTCGAGCTTTATTTTTGCACTTATGCTTTAGGGTTCACCCCGTTTTATGACAAATATTTCAGTTATTTTGAAAGTCTTGTTTTATTTCTGGTTATTGTTGAAAGCGTTTTGGTAAAGTCGGCTAGCCTAGTATCATCGATAGGCGCCATCACGACGGGTCGTGCTTTGGGTCGTGACAAGTTGGTATCAGAGCCTAGGTTACACATGTCTCACGGGTCATGAGCATGTTTAGTAGAGTCTTGCGGATCGGTACGAGACGTCTGTACTTATCTTCGATAGGTTGCAGAACCCTTTGGAAACTTCACATTCATGAATTCTTATCGTGCAAATCTATTGACACTGGTAATTAAACTTCTGTTATTCTATTCCCTCATAGATGGTGAAGACACGTGCTACCGGCCAGGACGGACAGCCACTAGTACCACTAGTTAGGGCTGCGAGAGGCCGAGGTCGCGGTAGAGACCATCGTAGGGGCAGAGGTGTAGCCCGCACAACAGTTAGGGAAGCACCTGCAGATCCACCAGTTTCCCCAGTACAAGATCAGGTCCTAGTTGTGGATGCACCAGTGGGACCAGCTAATGCACTAGTTGTGCCCGTCGTGATTCCAGGTCTTTAGGAGACCTTAGCTTAGATTCTTACCGCGTGACCAGTCTTGCTCAGGCAATCTCTATTTTTACTACAGCAGCCACTTCCCAAGCCGGGGGAGGCACTCAGACTCCCACCGACCCCACACCCGAGCAGGTTGTTCAGGGACTTCAGACACTAGGGGCACCACCAGCCAAGCCGTTGCACCTGCTCAAGACTATGTGGTTCCGGTCATGCCTGATGTAGATTGGAGAGGTTTGGTAGACTTCATCCTCCGACCTTCAGTGGTGCAGAGGGCGAGGATGTCCATGGCTTCTTGGATAAGTGTCAGAGGATTCTCCATACAGCAGGTATTTTGGAGACCAGTGGGGTCTCGTTCACTACCTTTCAGTTCTCTAGAGCTGCCTTGACTTGGTGGGAGGCTTATGAGAGGCATAGACCTATTGGTGCAGCGCCCCTTACCTGGCAGCAGTTCTTCGTTCTCTTCCTAGAGAAGTATGTTCCGCAGTCCCACAGAGAGGAGCTGCACATACAGTTTGAGCAGTTATGTCAGGATGATATGACTATGACGTAGTATGGGATGAGATTTTCTTTGTTGGTCCGTCATTATATTTGGTTGGTTCCCACATACAGAGAGAGGATCAGGAGTTTCATTGATGGCATCACATATTGGATTCTTATGACTAGAAAGAGTGTGTATAATGCTTCTTTTGAGGAGCGAGTCGAGAGGGAGGCCAAGAGGCCTCGTAGATCCGCTAGTTTTGGTGGTGTTCCTTCTGGAGGTCAGTTTCACCATGGCAGCGGCCTTCCCTTTAGGCGTGCTCAGACGGCTCGTCCAACCTACCGTGGTGCATCATCTAGCCATGGTTTTCACAGTTCTCAGCAAGGTCATTCATCTCTCAGCGCACTTGTTGGGGAGAGACCTTTAGCAGTTAATGTTCAGGCCTTGGCGAATCGGTTTATGATATTGGGTATTTCTGAGCCCAGTCGGGTCCTAGCGTGTGTGATTTCTCCGTCTTTCTTGTTTGATCGTATCAAAGAGAGCCAGTATGATGAGCCTCATTTGCTTGTCCTCAAGGTCAAGGTTCTTCCTGATGATGCCAGAGATTTGACGATTGGTGATGATGGGGTGTTGAGGATGCAGGGCCGGATATGTGTGCCTAATGTGGATGAGCTACGAGAGTTGATTTTAGCAGAGGCCCATAGTTCCCAGTATTCGATCCATCCTGGTTTCGTGAAGAAGTAAGGATTTGAGACAGCACTATTGTGGAAGAGAATAAAGAAAGATATAGTTAGGTTTGTAGCTCGGTGTCTCAACTGTCAGCAGGTGAAATATGAGCATCAGAGACCGGGCGTCTTGCTTCAGAAAATAAAGATTCCAGAGTGGAAGTGGGAGGGGATCACCATGGATTTCGTAGTTGGGCTCCCACAGACTTCGAGGAAGTTCAATGCAATTTGGGTGATTGTGGATCGACTGACCAAGTCCGCGCATTAGATTCCTGTGAGCACTACCTATTCTTCAGAGCGGTTGACTGAGATTTACATCAGAGAAATTTTTCGCCTTCATGGAGTGCCTATTTCTATCATTTCAGACAGAGGCACACAATTTACATCAATATTTGGAGGGTTGTGCAGCGAGAGTTGGGCACTCAGGGTGAGTTGAGCACATCATTTCACCCTCAGACGGATGGACAGTC
Organism: Nicotiana paniculata; assembly: GCA_005239505.1. Lineage (NCBI taxonomy): Eukaryota > Viridiplantae > Streptophyta > Magnoliopsida > Solanales > Solanaceae > Nicotiana > Nicotiana paniculata. The sequence goes on from MDKI01208054.1 coordinate 56,133, forward strand.
CGAGCGCACTATTTAGATATTGGAGGACATGATATGTGCGTGTGTCATTGACTTTGGTCGTTCAAGGGACCAGTTTCTACCATTCGCGGAGTTTGTTTACAACAACAATTATCAGTCGAGTAATCTATTAAACCAGTCATTGCATGCACAGGCATGTGGGGAATCATTGCATCCCTATTTACTTCATCATACTCCTCATTTGGAAACAATTTCATCATACTCCAGTCTTGTGAACTATCCCCATTTTCCCTTCCTTCCCAAAATTCGCAACAGTCAGTCAACTCCATATAGAGAAGCTGCCTCTTCTTAGCATATTGATGGCCAGGAAAGTACGCCTCATCACAATAAAAACATAATCCCTAGGCCCTTTTTTCCTGAATCTCACCGGGATTCAGTACTTTAGGGTTCTTTGGTGGTGGTTTATAGGCTGGATTATGAGAAAGATTTGTTGAAGGTTTTCTTGGAGTTGGTCTTAGGGTTCGAAGTAGTGAAGGTAAAGATTTGGAAGGCTTTTTATGTAAGGATAAGGTTTGTTCTTGGATTCTGGAAAGACCTATGGCTTTTTGTGGGGTTCTGGGCTAAAACATTTTAATAGTAAGTCTAATCTCTGGTTTTAGACCCCTTAAAAAACAACTAACGATGTACGCTTCACTTAATTCAACTCGAGTTAATAGATCATCAAATATATCAACATAATTTTGTGCAGGAGAATTTTGTTTAAGATCTTTCAAATCACCCATTGGGTCATCATATAATGCAATACCAGACCTACCAAAAAGAGCTCTAACATACTCACCCCATGTCGCCCATTCTCGAGTAATCCTGCTTTTCATGTATCATTGATGCCATTGTAGTGCCTTCCCTTCCAGATGCAATGATGGTAGTTTGACCTTCGAATTTTCTAACGTAGTTGACAGTGAAATATTGCTCGCTTTTTGAAACCCAGTCCCTCAACTCAGTCCCATCAAATTTTGAAAACTAAATTTGACGCTTGCGAGTAATCAAAATTTTTGAATCTTTCATATGTTGCTCTTCGAGATTCGAATTTCCCCTGGGATTTCGGGAGCGATTTTCACTCATTTTAAGTCTGTATTCACTCATCCAAGAACCCAGGAAAGTCTCGAGTTCCTCCATGGAGTGAGCCTGTCAAACCTCCCTCGATTTTCAAAATTCCTCAAACGATTCATTCATATTGTCAATCTCTTTATGAAGTTTGGCATGACGTGTTTCCCCTATGGATATATATCTCTGAGGATCAGTGGCTCTGATACCAAGTTGATACACCCAAGATTACAAACAATAAATTAATAAGAAAACTCAATCTTCTAAAGATCTAAAAGAGGATATCTCTTGAACAAAGATTGAAAGGAGAAGAGACAATTCAGTGAAGAAGAAGAAGGGAAAGAGATTTCATTTCACCATAAAATGCTCTAATGAATGTGTACAACAGAATTCCCTATTTATTCCCAGCTAATCACTGTAAAAGTCCCTAACGACCTCCCCATTTATGTTAACGACCTCGGCCCCTTTTAACCGTCTAACTCACTCCTTCAAACGATGCCATAATACCCTTTTATTAGCTACTAAATCACTTATCCAAACGACAACGTTTTATTTATTTTCCTCGTACTAAACTAAACGACACAGTATAGCTAGCTACTATTTACATTTCAGAGTATATCACCTTCCCCTCCATTCTTGAAACATTCAAGGGCTCCTGCGTAACTGGTTTGCTTGGAGATTCCTTCGCTACCATTGTTGATTGTCAGAACCTCTAATCTCAATCGTGATAGGAATAGAAGGATTCCTAGGTCTGCCGCTTCCAGAGTAGTACAAAATGTACAATTTTTTGTTTAATATTGTTTTAGAATAAACATGTCAAGTCCAACAAGCTGAAGTTACATAGATCGGATAAAGTATAAACATCTTGATTGAAGATTTATGCTTAGGATTTATGATTTAGGATGATCAAAACCCTTAACAACAACAACGACGACGACTCAATATAGCCCCAAATCAAAAATCTTAAAAAAAAAAAGTAAAAACACTAGTATCTTTTAGAAATTGTTTTCTTTGTTTTTTAAAACTTAAGCATTTGAGTTTGAGGTATCAAAATTTGTAAAAGAAAAAGGTAACACAAAAATACTCCTATCAAAAATGTATGTTATGTAATGAATATCGCATTTTGTTTTAAATTTAGAGAATGAAAAATCAAAATAAGAACACATGATAGTTCAAATCCATCGTCATTAAGATCAACAAATCATTATTACGCTTTTGGTTAGTGGGTTTACCTATCCATTTATAAAAGATCAGTAAATTCTCATAAATAAAAAATTGACGCTCAAACCAAAATATCTCGAAATGGGTATTTCATGCATCATATTTTCGTATTAGGTATTTATACCGAATGATAATTAGCATTTATTTTGCATATTAGAATTAGAATACATTGAATATATTTTTCTTTTTAAAATTAGGTTGCGCCTGTGGCTTATTAAGCACGTCTAGGATAAACCAAAAACTCTAAAATCTCCCGAGGAATTGGTTCATGCGATTGCGTGTGTGGTTCATTCTCCCTAAATACACTGAAAATGTGGTTATATATTCTCAACCCCAATTAAAATATATATATATATATATATAGTGATTCTCATCACGAATTTTGGCGTAGATTTCAGGAATTCACAATCAAAGGGATTTATACACAGGTTCCTTTACTCTGCTGATATTATCTTTGGGGTTTCAATTGGGTTTTTCTTTTTCTTCTTTCTCTCTTGTTTGGATGGTTGTTACTTGTTGTACTGTATTATGTTGTATTGTATTGTATTATCACTTTAAATTTAATATTTGTTTTGATTATCACTTAAATTTTATTTTTTCCTATGTTAAATCTGCGTTACGCAATGATGAAAAATACCACTTTATGGAATGACCAATTTGGTGTTGTTGCATTATACCCTTTTTTTCTCATCTTCCCTTTCTTGTTATTAAATAATCCTATTTTGTCCTTTACTCCAACTTTTTATATAATAATTCTATCTCGTACCTTATTTTAGATAATATTGTAAATTTATTCTTCACTTAAAACGACGACAAACAAGGTGGGGAGTTCTTGGGTTGCTCTTATGGTAAGCACCCTCCACTTCTAACCAAGAGGTTGTGTTCGAGTCACCTTAAGAGCAAGGTGGGGAGTTCTTGGAGGGAAGGATGCCTTGGGTCTATTGGAAGCAGCCTCTTTACCACATGGTAGGGGTAAGATCTGCATACACACTTGCCTCCCCAGACCCCACTGGTGGGACTGTACTGGGTTGTTGTTGTTGTATTCTTCACGTAAAACGATGACAAACAATACAATTTATCCAACGATATAGTACAATACAATATAATATTATACGATATATGATACATAGTTGGAGTATCTTTGATCACCAGGTTGATCTAATGCTCTGAACTTTCGACTTCAATTTGGCTGTTATATTTGTTAAAATATCCCGAGATGCTTATTTTATTTCTTAGTAACATTCGTTTTCTGGATTAATAGGGACTTTAAAAAGAAAGAATGCAGATCTCAAAGACAACCAAGGGAAAGAAAAAGCAACATGTCATTTCTATACCCAAAGAAGTTGTTGTTGAGATACTACAGAGAGTAGCTTGCTTAGATTTGCATGAAACTTTAAAGAAGGTATGCATGCATTGGTGTTCGATTATCTATAGTGGGAGCTTTTCCTACCCACACATTGAACTCAGAATATTAAAATCCTCGTCATCGTTCTGGCAATGGGAAGCAGTTGTTATTACAACTACTAGGAGTGATGATATGCGTTCTGTCACAGTTTCTTTTTTGGATTGGCACAGTATACCGAGCTATCCACTCGTAAAAGATTGGTACACTGAACATTTGTATACATTTGAAGATGCATTGGGCACAGTAGTACCATAGGGACGGGTGATGTACACGATGAGGGTGAATTCTGTGAATGGTTTAATTAGTCTGTTTCTAGACTTCTGATGGTCGTATCCATATCTGCAATCCTATCACTGCAGATTATGTCACGACTCCAGCATATGAATTTATACTTAATGCATATAATCAATGTCGACCTACTGCAGCTGGCTTTGGATTTTGCCAACTTTTATATGAATATAAGGTGTGAAAGATTTGATGCTGAAGACAAAGAATAATATTGGAGGAAAAACTCTTGCTCTTCTCATTAATTCCACAAGTATTTA
>ML312741.1:0-92648 GCA_005239505.1 Nicotiana paniculata
TGAACCGTGGTATCATGACATAAAACGATTCCTGAAAACAAGGGAATACCCAAAGCATGCCAAGGCAGATAAAAAAGAACTATAAGGCGGATCGCCGGTGGTTTCTTCCTGAATGGGGAAATTTTGTACAAAAGGACCCCAGATTTGAACTTGTTAAGATGCATAGATGCCACAGAAGCTGAACGGATCATGAGTGAAGTGCATTTTGTGGTATGTGGACCTCACATGAATGGATATGTTTTGGCGAAGAAGATTCTGAGGGCAGGGTACTATTGGCTTACCATGGAGCGAGATTGCTTCAGTTTTGTTCGCAAGTGTCACCAATGACAAATTCATGGTGACCTGATTCACTCGCCACCTTCGGAGTTGCATCCCATGTCCTCTCCTTGGCCCTTCGTTGCTTGGGGAATGGATGTTATTGGGCCAATCGAGCCAAAGGCTTCAAATGGGCATAGATTCATTTTGGTTGCAATTGATTACTTCACCAAGTGGGTGGAGGCCGTCACTTTCAAAGCAGTCACCAAGAAAGCAGTGGTAGANATCCAAAAGCCAATGGATTCGTTGAAGCGGCGAACAAGAACATCAAGAAGATTCTTCGGAAGATGATCCAAAGTTCCAGACAATGGCATGAAAAGTTGCCTTTTGCTCTTTTGGGATACCGCACAACTACTCGCACATCCGTTGGTGCAACTCCTTATATGTTGGTATATGGAACGGAAGCTATAATACCGGGTGAAGTCGAAATTCCCTCTCTTCGAGTCATTGTCGAGTCGGAGATTGAAGATACAGAATGGGTAAAGACCCGATTAGAACAACTAATGCTGATTTATGAAAAACGGCTAGCAGCAGTGTGCTTTGGCCAGTTATACCAGCAAAGAATGGCACGCGCTTACAACAAGAAAGTGCGTCCAAGGCACTTCGAGGTGGGCCAACTCGTTCTGAAATGCATTCTTCCACACCAAGTAGAAGCTAAAGGAAAGTTCTCCCCAAACTAGAAATGACCCTACATCATCAAGAAAGTGTTACCAAAAGGGGCCTTGCACTTGGTAGATGAAGAAGGAAGGGTACCAGGCATGAATATTAGCGCAGATGCAGTAAAAAGATATTATGTCTGATATATACCCACTGTGGAACTTTCACGCATGATTTTCTCAGAATCGAGATGACGAAGGCTACCATCGCTCGTCGTTCCAAATAGGTGTCACCCTCTTGTTCAACCGTTTGAGCTGTATTTGTCTTCTTTGTTTCCCGCTTTTTGGAACCTGTGTACTCAAAAAAAAAGGAAGAAAAGAAAAGAATCCAAACAACAAATCTTCTGAGCCATTGAACTACGTCAGACCTGATTCCGAAAGGATACGTAGGCAGCCTTACCCTGGGTTCGGTCCCATCACAACAAAAATCCATATTTCTAATACTCCAAAACTGGGGCAAAAGTTTGTTTTATTTTACAGTTTTTCTGTAGAAACGGTTCCCAAAGTTGTAATTCAGTTCAAGGTTCTTTTCGCCTTCTCCCTGTTAAGAACTTCTGATCAATCTTTGAAAATATTTGAAGTCCCCATGCCAGGGTCATTGGGAAACCTTCCGCATGTCGTATCTCGGTTAAAAAAAACAAAAAAAAGAAAGAAGAAGAACAAATGAGAGACTCTTNAGTGAAAATCCGCAAAGGGCGCTACTGGCCGAATGAGGATTTTAAATACTCCGGCATGAGCACAACCCAAGACAGTTTCAAGATGAATATTTGCGGTGGATTTTGAGAATTAGACAGCTTAGACGGATCAGGCGTCCAGTCCAAAATGCATGTTATGATTCATTGAAGTCGGCACATACTTCCAAATAAGTCTCCCTATTCCTTTCCCCAAAAGGGACATCTTTTGTTTAAGCACAGTTCTTTTTCACCTTCAATTATTCTTCTATTGTTATCCATAATTTTTCCTTCAGTCCCTTTCGGTATAATCTTGCATCAAAAGCGAAGCAAAGAAATGGCTGCAAAATTGGCTACAGTTTCCCCGTAATATCGAGCACAATTTGGGGCATATATGGCACTGACGAAGGCAGAATCCATCTGTGATCTCATTCGATAAGGAGAACAAAGTGCCTCAAGGAAACTGAAAAGGTCGCCTAAGCGAGACCTGCTTCATGAGAAAAGTTGATAAGCACTACGGACACAAACTGGTACTGGGTGCAAGACAACGAGTTTGATTTTAAAGGGAGAAATTGCATTGCCTCAGAGACAAAGGTAGCAATACCAAGGGCGTCTGGGTATGAAACAGTTAGGGGCAACATTGGAAAACCAAGGTCTCTAGAAAATGATACAGAGCAGCCGAGCATCTCGGTACCACACTGATAGAATCAATTCTTCGAAAGCAGTGGCCGTGAATCAAACTACTCAGAGCATCAAGGCCATAAATCAATCACCACTTTGAAAACTCATAAATTTTTCTTTGTTTGAAGCAGGGACAAGGTAGTGCAAAATGAAAATTCTCAAAGGGCGAATGTCACCAAATGTAAGATCCTTAAAATCTCCATTTTTCTTTTATTTTCAGCAAACATCACTACTGTCCATATCTCCCATTTTCGGAGCTTAACTCAGGTAGAACCGTTTCGCCTAGGGGGATCCAGCTCATAGTTCCGGGTAGAAGTACTTCTCACTCAGGTTTTTTTACGTAGCTTAACTCAGGTAGAACCGTTTTGCCTAGGGGGATCCAGCTCATAGTTCCGGGTAGAAGTACTCTTCGCTCAGGTCGTTTTCGTAGCTTAACTTAGGTAGGACCATTTTGCCTAGGGGGATCCAGCTCATAGTTCTGGGTAGAAGTACTCTTAGCTCATGCCGTTTTACATAGCTTAACCCAGGTAGAAACCTTTTCGCCTAGAATGATTTAAAACTTTATCAGTAATACAAGGTGTCATCCCCTGGTTACACTCCTTTCAATAACACAGGGCACCAACCCCTGGTTACATTCCTTTCCAGCATTACAGGGTGCCAACCCCTGATTACATTTTCATTCCATCTCAGTAATACAGGGTACCAACCCCTGGTTACATTCCTTTCAGTAATACAGGGTACCAACCCCTTGTAACATTATCTTCCTAGTAATACAGGGCACCAACCCCTGGTTACATTCCTTTCTAGTATTACAGGGTGTCAACCCCTGATTACATTTTCATTCCATCTCAGTAATACAGGGTATCAACCCCTGGTTACATTTCTCTCCAGTAATACAGGGTACCAACCCCTGATTAAATTCCTTTCAGTAATACAGGGTCCTAACCCCTGGTTACATTCCTTCCTAATAATACAAGGTACCAACCCCTGGTTACCTTATCTTCCTAGTAATACAAGGCACCAACCCCTGGTTACATTCATCTCTAGTAATACAGAGTGCCAACCCCTGGTTACATTCATCTCCAGTAATACAGGATGCCAACCCCTGGTTACATTTCTCTCTAGTAATACAGGGTACCAACCCCTGGTTACATTCCTTTCAGTAATACAGGGCACCAACCTTGGTTACATTATCTTCCTAGTAATACAGGGCACCGACCCCTGGTTACATTCATCTCCAGTAATACAGAGTGCTAACCCCTGGTTACATTCCTTTCTAGTGATACAGGGCACCAACCCCTGGTTACATTCCTTTCCAGTAATACAGGGTATCGACCCCTGGTTACACTTCTCTGCAGTAATACAGGGTATCAACCCCTGGTTACATTCCTTTCAGTAATACAGGGTACCAACCCCTGGTTACCTATCCTTTTGGTAACGTAGGGTACACAATCCCTCATTACAAATGTTATCTCTTTTATATTATACTACAGTATCTGTGTGCCTTTCAATAAATTGGATAGTTTATAGCTTTCTCTGATGACTCACAAAATTTTCCTAGTGCCAGACTGGGACAGAAAAATTTTGTTCGTTTTGTTCGTCTTTGATGGATTTGCAGGACCGTGCTGTAAATCACATATTTTAAAGATTAAAGCTTGCAATTTCAGTTCTCATCAGAAGAAGGAAGAGTGTTGATCATAAGACAGTTTGAGTTAGTTTCGATGAGGTGGAAGCAACTCGGCGTCTCAAGATTCATCTTCTCAAAATTTTGAGCAGGAAATCAACAAATCGAGAATGAGCCATAATCTTTTCTTCAAAAGGCATCAAGATCCAATCTAAGGTCAACACAAGTAAGCAGGTCAAGAATCAAGATTTGACTCCAGAAGATACATAGATAGGATTTTTTGTACTTTTAGTTTGCATACATACGTAGTACTCTTCTCTTTTTCTTTTGATGTAAGAAGCGGGTAACAACAAGCAACAACAACAACAGCAACAACAACAACAACAAGCTTAACTCCAGTGTCTGGTAGTCCCAGCTACCAAGTTTTCCCAGGAACTACACTGACCTGATTCCTTTATAGCCAAGGATATGTAGGCAACCTCGGAAGCAAGGTTTGGTCACCTTTTTCAAAAAAAAAAATGCTTTCATTGTAGTGATGTGTGAGCAAAAATTGGTCATGGCATTCACTTTTCTTTGCACGAAAACTCTTCATGTTCTCGAGCAAAGAGGGGCAGCTGTGAATACCTAATGTTTTCATGCTTTTAATACTAGTATTTGGATCATTTTAATTGTTTGTGCATTTTTATTTGCATTCCTTTATTAAAAATACCAAAAATATTTTTTACCTTTTATTTGTATATTTTAGTTTTGTATCTTTAAATTATATACACCAAAAAGATTTTTCTTTTACTTGTATGTTTTCTTTAGGACTAAATAAAATAATTAGGGGTTAAGAGTTTGGGCTAGTGTATTTAATTAACATTAAACCAAAATTGGCCCAAGATTTGAGCCCAATTCAGCCATACCCGATCCAACAAATAGCCTGCCAAGACCTGGTCCAAAACGGTGTAGTTTCATCATTAAACTACGTCGTTTTATTAAGTGAAACCAAGATTCAATCTTAGCCTTTTATTCTCTCTTGATCCAATGGCCTTGATTCAATTCCCCATTTAGTATATAAGACCCAAAATCAGACCTCATTTACACCCAACCCAAACCCTAAACTTCTCTCTCCCTTCTGTCTCCTTCATCTCTGTCGCCGCCACTCCCTCCACGGTGGCACCGCCCGCCAAAATTCGCCACCGACGGCGACCAGCCTCCAAACGACCCCAAAATTTCACCATCTCCTCGTCTCCTCCTCCTCTTTCCATATTTCCAACCTAAATTCCCAAAATCCTCACCAATCTCCTTAAATCTAAGAAAATCCAAAAAAACCCTAGCCTTTTTTACCCCAAATTGATGAAGTTTCGCGCTCCCTTTTCACATAAGACTTGCATATACGTGTATGTTTTGCTTGGTTCTATCTCTTTATGTTAGTTTCAAGTCCAAACTCCACTGACCGGAATTACGGAGACCAAACTGCCACCACCCCACTGCCATACCTCAACCCTCACCGATGACCCCTCGCCTCCCTACCATTGCCTCTCATTTCTATCATCACACTGGCCTCAGGCGAGGTTTTGTTGTCGATTTTCATCGAAACTAGCCGTTTCGATGAACGTCAACAATAGAAGATTTCTCGAGCTGTACCACTGTCCCGCTATGTCTCGTTGCCTAATAGCCGCTACGCCACCGTTGTTTAGACACTCAAATTGGGTAAACTCAAGCCTTAATGCTTTCCTCCATTTTTTGAATTTTCTGTTTTCCTGTCATTTGCTTGTAATTTTGTCATAGTTGATTTGCGGTCAGTGTTTCGTGTTAGTTTCATTGATCATCAATGTTAGTCGTTCGATTGATATTTTCGAATCATGTACTTAATCGATTGTTTAGGTTTCTATTAATCGTTGTTCAATAGCTTATCAATGTTCATTTGAGTTGTATTTCAGGTAGTGTTTCCTGATTCCAATTGTCTGCTGTTTAGTTCTCATAAATCGATTGTCTTTAGTTTGTTTAAATATGTAGTTCGATTACATATAAGTCTTGTTTCTGTTTTGCTAGTTCTTAGTTGGTTTAAGTTTGAGTATATAAGATGAATTTCAGTCATGTGTAGATAAAAGTTGAATACTTGAGTTTAAAGCACATGATTGTTGGGTATTTTACTGTTTTAAACATGCTGGAAACAACTGCTCTGCTTTGTGTCAGAATTTGATGAAAAATGGACTGTTTTGGCATACAAAAGTTAGTCCGTTTGGACAGATTTTTGGTAAACCAAAATCTGTCCAAAAAGACTTATTTTTCCTACTTAAAGAGGGCATTTTTCAGACTTAAGGGGCAGGATCACACAATTGCTGAACATCTTTACACACTAAAAAAAACACAAATTTGAGAGTAAAAATCAGCAGCTAAACATATCCAATAGCAAGCTGAAAATTCTGAGATTGGTGAGCGTTTCTTAGAGTGCAAAACTTGTAAGAAATAGAGGGATTCTAGTCAATTTTGGGGGCAATAGCTACTAGTTTCAAGCTTTGTACCGCTAGGATATTTCTGGTTGATCCTCTTGGGTTTGAAATCTACCGTTTGTTGCTGTTTTTGCTGCTTCGATGTTGTCGTTCTGCTGTCCACCTTTTGATTTTGGAAAGAGCTGACTTTGTTGTGTTTGTTCTTCTTTCTTCTGTCCAGGTAACTTTCGGACCATGTAAACTCCTAAAATCAAGTTGGAATGAAAGCAATGATGCCTGGAACTATTAGTATATTCATTCGTCTATTGTATTTCATTTTTACATGTTCTTGTGTGTTGGATAATGTTATGACAGTATGTTAGTTAATTAAACTGGGTCAAGCATTTTTAGTCTTATGCCAAAGTTTAGAATATAATTCTGCTTGGCTCTCAGTTGTGTGGTTGTGTGAAAGGAGTATGTATTAAATTTTGAATCCATGTAGTTTCATGTTTGTCCCTCTGTTTGTTGCCAAGCTAAACTTTTTTTTTCTTCTTCTTTTCATTGGTCACTGTTTGGTCATAATTATGATTTTATTTTAAAGCTAAGTGGTCTCATTTTTCAGTAGTCTTGTTTAGACATTCACAAATGGAGTTTCAGTTAAGGTTGAATGAATATGGTGAATATAGGTTTTTCGTTTTTTTAATAAAAGAGGTTATTTTCACATATAATTTATTATGGCCATTTGTTCTAAAATAGAGTGTGACACTACCAATGTACTTGTCTTCTTGATAAAATAGAGTCAAACTTTCTTTTGACTAGGGATTCAAATAAATGGTGACTTGGAACACCGAAAAATCAATTTCAAGTGGCGACTCTGTAAATAAAATAATCTCTACTCAAATTTATCACTTTAATTGAAAAAACTTTTTAACCTACAATCCATAGCACACATATATATCTTTTCGGGGTTAGAAAAGAGGTGACAATGCTCAAGAAATTTTTCTTAATTTTCACCAATAAAATATAGTATGAAGTTAATTGTTCAAAATATCTCATAACGTACGTGTTTGTGTGAGAGAGTATGATCGATCCATATCATTCACAAGTCAAGGTAGGTGAAATTTGAAAATCCCACTTTGAAATGTATGAAATTTAAAATATATGTACACACACAATGCAAAGTAGTTTTACACTGATAATGTAGTTTAAATGGTTACAACAATTATTAAGTCCTTTATCATATTTTTAAGTTAACAATTTATGTTTAACATAGACACAATTACATATATCTAGTTAGTTCTACATATAATGCGTACTTAAATTATAAAATTTTATTATATTATCAGTGGATAAAAGTTAAACATTCGTCCAAAAAAGTTTTAAAAAGGGTAGCCTGGTGCACAAAGCACCTCGTATTCACGCAGGTTCCGAGGAAGGGCCGCACCCCAAGAGTGTGATGTAAACAACCTTTTCTAATACAAGTATTAATGGCTGATTCTACCGCTCGAACTCGTGAACTATAGGTCACACGAAAATAACTTTACCGTTATTCCAAAGCTCCCTATGCAAAAAACATTCCAGGGGTCATAATTCATAAACCCATCAACTCCCTTCACCAACTCTCATCTGGTTTCACCATCAAATGCTCATATTTATACTCAACCTCTGAAATATTTCATCTTTTGGGTATACCTCAAAGTCTATACCCTTTTAACTCAATCCATTTCAGAACTATTTCTTCGGCATCTATTTTTTCTTCTTCACCAATAGAAATGGATATAAAGCAAAGAGACATAATTTTCAAATCAAAGCTCCCAGATATTTACATCCCTAATCATCTTCCTTTACATTCTTATTGCTTTGAAAACATTTCAGAATTCAGTTCTCGTCCTTGTTTGAACAATGGAGCAAATGACCAAATTTATACATATGCTGATGTTGAGCTCACTTCAAGAAAAGTAGCGGCTGGACTTAACAAGCTAGGAATCAAACAAAAGGACACTATAATGATTCTCTTGCCTAATTCTCCTGAATTTGTATTCACTTTCTTAGGTGCATCATATCTTGGAGCTATTTCAACTATGGCAAATCCTTTGTTTACACAAGTAGAGGTAGTGAAACAAGCCAAGGCCTCAAATGCCAAGCTTATTGTTACACAAGAATGCAATTTGGACAAAGTGAAAGGCTATGAATTTGAGCATGATGTGAAGGTCATTTGCATCGAGTCGTCGTCAGAAGGGTGCTTACACTTCTCTGACTTGATTTTAAATCCTGGATTCGCTTATGGTGAAGAACATGACCTTCCCGAGGTGGAAATCCAACCGGATGATATACTGGCGTTGCCGTACTCATCCGGGACCACGGGGCTACCGAAAGGGGTCATGTTGACACATAAGGGACTAGTCACTAGTGTGGCACAACAAGTTGATGGTGAAAATCCAACTTTGTATATTCATAGTGAGGATGTGATACTTTGTGTCTTGCCTTTGTTTCATATTTACTCTTTGGATTCTATTTTGCTTTGTGGATTAAGGGTTGGTGCAGCTATTTTGATTATGCAGAAATTTGATATTGTTCGATTGTTGGAGTTGATACAAAAGTACAAAGTGACTATTGCTCCTTTTGTACCACCTATTGTTTTGGCCATTGCTAAGAGTCCAATGGTTGATAATTATGATCTTTCATCAGTAAGGATAGTCATGTGTGGGGCAGCTCCATTGGGAAAGGATCTTGAAGACGCAGTTCGAACAAAATTTCCAAATGCTAAACTTGGTCAGGTAAGATTATCATTACATGCTTATTCCATAAGATTAAAGGCCCGTTTGGCCATAAAAAAAATTCACTTTTCTTTTTTCGAAATCAAAAATTTCAAATTTTACTTTAAGTTGAATTTTGAAATTTTTCGAAAATTTGAAAAACTTCAATAAGCTGTTTTTCAAAATTTTCACTTCAAATCACGCACAAAATTCAAAAACAGTTCCAAATATTACAAACACAACTCTAATGTTCAAATATCATTTTCACATTAATTAATTCTTTTTTAACTTTTTTCCAGAATTTCAAAATTCTTGTGTCCAAACGCCCACTAAGTTGGTTAAAAAAAACGAAATAATCTGTTGCAACTTACAAGTGCAGTTTATTCCCATTATCTATATAAAACTGTATATTTCTTCCATTTTAATTTATGTGTTTTACTTTTTTTTTTAGTCTGTTTAGAATAAATGGCAACATTTCACATATATGTAGGTTTTTAAATTATACAACATTCTAATTTTTTCCTTAATGACGGTCTATTATAGGAATAATATGATATGTTTAAAATTGTAAAATTTAGCAGTTACTTTAGTATATTATACACACTTTTAATTTAAGATCATAAGATTCAAAAGCTTCTTTACATATTCTAATTATTATTATTTTTTCCATCGATATATGTCCTTAAATAGGAGAGTTATGTTGATTACCGTTTAACTTAGTCAAAGTAGGATCTTAAATTAATACGCTTGCTGACTTTATGATTTTTTGTTTTTACATTATCTAAGACACTAGCTTACCCTAATTCAAAGTTGCTTTATATTTCCTCACTGTGGATTTAAAAAATAAATAAAAATAGAAAATCTGTTGTTAGGTAAACGTCTATTTCAAATGTTGGTGAAAAAGGGGCTATCTTTATAAATTAAAATGAACAACTGTCCTTTTCATATAATTATAATTTTCTTAGAAGTGTATATAAATGCTTTATTACATAAACAAAAGCTAATTGGATTTTTTGTCAGCACATCTAAAGTAGCATAATATTGACTTTCATCACCTGTTTTAACTTAAAGAATTGCTGGAAGGCGCTTGGTTAATTTCGGAGCACCAGAATTAATATATTTATATTTAATCTAAGTTTAACCTAGATTTATTAATTTCATCAAACATAAAAAATCACACACACAAAACAAAAACAAAAAAAAAAGAGCAGTCTGGTGCACTAAGTTCTTGCTATGCACGTGGAAGCAATTAAAATATTATAAATAATTGAATAAATCATTATTTTTAAAATTATAAAAACCATAATTGAATAAAAATATGTAATAAATAATAATAGTTTTATTATCTTCTGAACAAAAAAGTAACAATGACTGACATAATTACGTGAAATTTTTAAAATTATATAATATTATTTATTTGGAAAATACTTACTACTTTTAAGATATTATTTATCAATTTATAGATATTCAGTATGCTATTCAATATTTTTGATAAGTTAATCTGAACAAAGTTTATTTAACTATATAATTATACTTGTTCAACCAAACATGATAGTAAGAATTACACAAAGGCGAACCTATGTGTTTTGTTGAGAGGTTATCGGATCCTGTAAATTTTGGCAGAAATCTTGTATATGTATACCTTAAAAATGATTAATTTAAATCACTTTGCACCTTATGCTAAAAGTCTTTAGGGGACACTGATCGAGTAGAGTATTATGCCCCCCTCATGTTAAAATCATGGGTCAACCTCTAGAAGTACACTATAATTATATTTTCCCAAACAAACATGTCATTGTAATTATTATACTGTGTAATTACCAGGGTGTAATTACTACTCTAGTAATACACAACTAGATAATTATACATAGCTTTCCAAATAAATAGACCCTAATAAGAGAGCAGCTCGGTTCACTAAGCTCCCGCTATGTCCGGAGTCCGAAGAAGGACCGGACTACGAGCGTCTATCGTTCACAGCCTTACCCTACATTTCTACAAGACGTTGTTTCCACGACTCGAACCCGTAACCTCCATGGCTTCAAATAGACCCTAATAGTTTCCATCACTATACAGGGTTATGGGATGACAGAGGCTGGTTCGGTGTTGGCAATGTGCTTGGCATTCGCAAAAGAACCATTTGAGATAAAATCAGGAGCATGTGGAACTGTTATACGAAATGCTGAGGTGAAAATCGTTGATCTAAACACTGGTAGCTCTCTACCTCGAAACAAATCTGGAGAGATTTGCATACGAGGTGACCAAATCATGAAAGGTTAGCTCCAAATGATACTTTCTTTATCAATTCTCTTTTTCATGTAATTTCTTTCTATAGAATTAGTATAAATTTTACCCTAATCAAATCATGAAAGATTATTTACAACAATATAATTAGCTACAAGTAGATCAACACTGGTGACGTAAAGAATTTCTACACGATCAATGTAGTGTAATCAGCCATAACATATTATATTTATAATACTAATTAAGCAATAAAGAGTCATAGTTCAAATTAGACAGTGATACTATAGTAACCCTAGACTAAAGCCGTCCTACCTACTTTTCACAAACTAGAAACTTGTCGAGTTATAGTTCAAAATTATTGACCAAAAATAGACATGCAATACTAACACTTCCACCAACACTCATGTTCAATTATGGAACTCTTTTATATTTGGTCTAAAATTTTCACTTACCAAATCTCTATTCTTTCTACTTGTTGAGTCCCATATCGGTATGGTATGATATGGATTTTCTGGTCTCTTTATATAGTCTTGGATTATTTTTACGTTATGAACTATCTTTTGCGGTGCCTAATATCCATTTCTGGATATTAAAATGGGCATAAAGAGGTTTTAAGTATAAGAGGATGGAAAAAGAAAAAGATTATCAAATAAAGATGTCTATTATTTTGCTTAAACTCATTATTTGTATTAGAAAATTTATTATATGCAAAAATATTTTACGAATCTAGTAAATTAAACGAGCTATTATGGTTCGATGACAATATCGGAACCCATAACTTTCAAAGGCAGAAACCTTCAAATCCTGGTTCCGCCTTTGAACGGAGTAAGTATTTCTTTGAAATTCCTGTTAAAAATTTCAAACTAGTAAAAGTTGTGTGCATTAGGTTACCTGAATGATCCTGAGGCAACTGCACAAACAATAGACAAAGAAGGATGGTTACATAGTGGTGACATTGGATACATTGACGACGACGACGAGCTTTTTATTGTGGATCGATTGAAGGAATTGATAAAATACAAAGGATTTCAAGTGGCACCTGCTGAACTTGAAGCACTTCTCCTCAACCTTCCCAATATTTCTGATGCTGCTGTTGTCCCGTAAGTCTCAAAGTCCTTCCTCATAATTTTCGATAAATACACTTTTGTTCGAATTTATAGTACGATCTAACCTCTCTATAACGTTACTGTAGTAAAGTGGTGTTATAGAGGACATACATTATATCATAACATAATAATCGGTTCTGGAAAAGCTCGACTTTTATATATAGTGAATGTCTATCATATATGGATGATGTTATAGAAAGGTCTGATTGAATATTATACTCAACACAACACTTACAAGAGTAATGGTAAAGTTGTCTACGTGTGATCTATAAATCACGGTCTATCAAGCCGTAGAAGCAGCCACTAATGTTTGCGGGTAGTCTGTCTATATCACATCCTTTGAGATGCGGCCCTTCGCTGCAAAGGCATATCTAAAATTTTAAGTTTAATATGGATTCCTATAAAGATCTCAAGTTAATATATAATAATAAGTGGGTTAATTGACTGGGTTCCAAGCAAAATATTCTTATATATATAATGGGTTTTTCAATACAAATA
This sequence comes from Nicotiana paniculata, assembly GCA_005239505.1. Classification (NCBI taxonomy): domain Eukaryota; kingdom Viridiplantae; phylum Streptophyta; class Magnoliopsida; order Solanales; family Solanaceae; genus Nicotiana; species Nicotiana paniculata. The sequence continues at coordinate 12,966 of ML312741.1, forward strand.
CAATATCTAGACAAAAGCTATGGGGTTCATGGGAACTCGTAGTTATTGTGCTGGATCCGCCCCTGTTTTTCCGAACCCTGCATAAATACTAGATACTTTGTGCACCAAGTTGTCACTAAAGAGAAATGCAGAACATATATTTAAGCCGGTGATAGTCCAAATTATGACAATTTATTAATTAAATTGGCAGCATGAAAGATGAGCAAGCAGGAGAAGTTCCAGTGGCTTTTGTTGTTAGATCCAATGGATCCACCATTACTGAGGATGAAATCAAGGATTTTATCTCAAAGCAGGTTAATTCTAGTGTTTCTTCATTGAATTCTGTGGTTTTATTATAAAAAAAACGGCACGTACTAATTATTTCTCCTTTTCTCAAGAGGACTTTAATTAATTGGAAATAAAATAAAAGAAATATGTCATTCTTTTCATTAGTATATTTTTAAAATATCAAAAATCAATGTCCAAATGTACGAATAAATACATACATTATGTTTTAGACTCGAAAAATTGGCTTTCCTTTTAGCAAAGAAAGTAGGGGAAATGATGTAGACTACAAGTCGTAGCATTCACTGGACTCTTTGATTTTGTTTTGCTTGATTTCTCTGTTTTAATTTTCAGGTGATATTTTATAAGAGAATAAAGCGAGTATTTTTTGTGGATGCGGTTCCTAAATCTCCATCTGGCAAAATACTTCGAAAGGACTTGAGAGCCAAACTAACCGATGGGCTTCCGAATTAACTGAAAAAAACTGAAATTCAGGACAATTGAGGATATTTTTGTTCTGAAATACTGAAATTCAGGCAGCTTTGACTAATTCCTAAGTTGCGACCTTTAAAGTGGCTATCCGGTGTCATTTCGACGTGTTATTTCAACCTCTTCGGTATGCTTTATTTGCTAAGGGAGAAATGTTTGTAAATATGTTTCCTTTCCTATCTTTCGAAGATGGTTATGTGGTATTGCATAGTTAATTAAGAGTCACCAAAAGCTTCTTAATCTTAAATTGCCAATAGGCATTCATAGCTTGAGAAGATAAGATAAATTGGTAAACAGGTACCAAAGAAAGACAATTGCCGATCAAGAATATTGCATCGGCTTTGAGTAGGGTTGGCAATGTGAGCCCAAACTTATTTGACATGTTCAACCCGTCCAAGGTTGGGTTGGCCATTGACTCGCACGTCTTGACTCAACTCATTTCAACTCATCTAAAGTTTGGCTGATTTTTTGCCCAAATTGATCCATGAGTAACTTTGCTAATATATTTTAAAATAACTTTTTTTTGTTTGACATGATATATATACATAACAAAAGGGGGGGNATTATTTGATAATTAAACAATTCATAAGAAAATAATACATATTAATTAAAGTTTATTAAGAGTTGGACTATGACCCAAATTTTAGCCCAATTTGGCTCAGTCCATCTCAGCCCAAGTTACTTACCTGCCCAACTTAGCCTAGTCCATCTCAACTCAAGTTACTTTTTGGGAGAGTCATTTTAACCCAACTTGGCCCAGTCCATCTCAGCCAAGTTACTTACCTGCCCAACTTGACCCAGTCCGTCTCGGCCCAAATTACTTTTGGGCTGGTCAAATGAACCACCCATTTATTGACTCAGTCATTTTGAGCCGCTCGACATCAGCTCAAACCGCCCATTTGACACCCCTAGCTTTGAGGCTTTATTTTCATGATAAAATTGTTATCTGGACCTTTTATCAGTATGGGATGATCATAACACAATGTATAAGACTCACGATTAGGGCAATCCAGTCTTCCCGTGTGTAAGGAGAAAGCCTGCTATTAAAACAAGTCCATCCAAAAAGTGGTACCTGAAAGAAGACTGCTTTCACACTACTCCATGCTTAATCCTAGCATGAGCTGCTGCAATATACCAAAAGGAAAATTGATTCAGTATTACATGAAGTAGATGGAGCTGTCCTGTGCCAACCTAACAGGTTTCACTAAGTAAATTTATCATTCAGTCACTTAAAAGATCTAATAACTAAACAGAGGAAGAAAGTAACACAACTCAGGGCAGGGAGATCTTGCCAATAACGATCATTCAGCCACCTATACCGAATGCCACTAAACAATAGCGTAATCTGCCAGCACCAAGATAATGTTTGACATGCCAAACGACTAAGGATAGATGCACCAAAATAGTCTTTAAAACTAGGAGAGGAAGTTACCATACTATGTGCTAAAACACCAAGGGAAAACCTAATATTATTCAAATGAAGAATAAAAATGAGAGAATATGTGCATGTACAGTGAAAGAATAATAGCATTATATGGTTGTCACATAATTGCACGAGCATTTACATATCATAAAATATAGTCTTTGTTTAGCAATAACAAATAAATAGGTACTTCCATAACCTCGACAAGTTTACATACCACTGACGACAGTAGAGAGCTGATATAGTAGTTGTACAAAAACCTATTGGATGATCACCACAGCATTCCTAGAGATAGCTTGCCCATGTAGTTCTTGTTGGATTGAGTTGCGTTTTCTTTCATCGAGTGAAAATCCAACATTTCCTCGCATGTACCACTACCAGAATAACAACTAAAACATGGGCTGAGAAACACTCGTTCAAGTACCATTGCGCTTCTCAGAATATAAACAGCAAATTCAATCTCTGCTTCGGATCCATGAAATCTCCCGAATGTCACTTCTTTTAGCTTAGCGTGATATGTAGGAGATAAAGGAGGCCTTATATCACTTCCTCTTTCTCCCCTTGCTGTCCTCGATTGCTGAGATCACAACGAGAATGAGATCAACGTATTGCTAATTGAATATAACTATGATTTATGTAGTTAAGCAAGCTGCAATGTGAGCATTTGACTGAACCAAGACTACTTGCTAAAGCAGCACATTAATTGGACAGTGAGGAATATACTAAGCAGTTCATTATGCTGTTGATCACAAAAATAGTTTCATGGAAATCAACTATAGTAAGTGTTTCATTCAGTTACGAGTCCAGTTAGACTTTTTCTAGCACACAGCAAGGCGTAACATCTCCTAGTTAAATGAACGAATGGTAACATATAGTTCTGTAATGTATGCAAGACCTTGAAGATTTGTACTTTGCCAACTAAACGTATGTGGCACGTCGTTATCAAAATTCAGCATTAACAAGGTTTTCAATGCAAATCAGTCATTCCCAGAATATTACAAAAAAATATACTAGTAGAAAAAAATTAATTCAAAATATTTTTTGTTGAGAAGATAAAGTAATTTTACAGATAAACTAGCATAAAGGTGTGCTATTACAACTGTAAATATCTTCAGAAACAAAACAGACAAATATGCCCCTTCTAATCATGTAGGGTTTCTAACATCTATTACACTTAGTCAACTATCCACACTCGAAAGAGAAGGAACCTTTTTCTGCAACTAATCATAAATGTTGGTACACCATTTTTATTATTCTTCAGAGAAACTTTAACCTGCCAAGGCAATGAACGATATAGCTGAGATCGTTAAGAGCAGTCCAATCAGAACAATTCTAGTATGCAATTCTCAATACAATGATAATTCCTGGCAAAAGTGTCTCAACATTGTTTCCTGTTGTTCTGGTCAAGGGAAACATAAGTTGCAGTTTCTTCTTTGCTATGCTATTTTAATGATACATGAAGCCCCATTTTGTAATGTTAAAAATATGTGGTTAAACCGTAGGTGCACAATAACATCATAATAGCAAATGGCGCCCATCCAAAAGTAATTAGTTTGTATTTGAATCGCTTTAGAATTAAAAATCTTTCGGTAATCAATTCATTTATAGTGTTAACAGATTTAAGGATATTTTGGTCTTTTTAACAGAATAAGTATTTATTTTATCAAACACATTAACAACTTATTTTCAGCTTCAACACTTTTATCCAAACACATAACTGCTTAATTACAAAATCACCTCCAACACTTAAAAAAGTGTTTTTCAACACTTGGTGCTTAAATGCTATTTAAATTTAGCTAACCTAGACGGGCTCATAATCTCCCCGACAGAAAAACAAAGGATTTCTCTGATAGTAGACCAAATTATTATTTAGGGTAAACTTTTTTATTAGTTCCCAGACTAGCTAGGTAGTGAAGGGTATTTTGTCTCATGCCACAACCTAAGCACACCAATAGATGAGGGTTATTGTTAATAATACAATTTTTCTCAGTATAAATTGTTTTTGACAGAAATTGCATGATTACACATAAACACAATGAGAATTACCAGTAAATCATGCATGCGGGGGCAGGGGAGTGTGGACTTTAAAATTCAACAAATGCAGAAGTCAACAGCATATAAGATCAAGCAAACAATATCCAGAATATCCAAAAAGTAAAAGAAAAAAAGATGAATATAGATAACTCACCACTAAATCCAAATGTCGAAGAAGAGGACAAGCGCCTAAGAGAGGGAAATTTTGACTATGTCAAAGTCGTATGTGAACACAAGTACCAAGGTTAGCTCCCTAAGGTTTCTGAACATATGTATCTCGGTTGGGAAGTATTTTATCTGAAATGAAGAAAGCTTTAATTGGTCAGGATCTTAAAAAAGACAAAGACCAAAGGAATTGAGAAGACAAGACATCATCATAATGTAAGCAACAGCAAGACCAAAGGAATTTGAGAAGACAAATTGTTGGCCGAAGTGAAGGTTAGTTTTTAAGATTGACAAAGGAAGCTCATGCATGAACCAGGTTCATCCCTTGTGTGCATAGACACGGGCAGATTCAAGCATGTGGGATGCACGTGAAGGAGATAAACTTAACTTGGTATAATTGATATCTCCTGATCGAAAATGTTGCATAATTGATAAGGAGAAGAACTCCTTACTCAAAGAGAACATTATCCAACATAAGGGAGGAGATAGAAGTTGAGATCAACTAGAACTCTTCCACCAAGGAAGAGTAGCATTAGAACTCTAGTTATTTCTTGATTCCTAACTCTATATATTGCAGGATGTTTTCATTCTACAGGCACGCACAAAACACAGAAGTTAAACGTGAATTGGGAGCAAAATAGCAAAGCATTTTGCAAGCAATTCGTGTGAGATTCAAGTGTGTGAATCTGAAGCAACATGAACCAAATAGAAGATTCAGCTTCTAGTTCAATTGTAATAGGTGTTTTCATATCGTATCTTTCAGCTTTATATAGAAGCAATTGTATTAGGTACTCAAAGTATTCAAGTTAGAGTTGACTTGAAGTTGTCGCAACAGTTAGAGGTTGTTTGCTACAAAGGGATTAGAGTTAGTCCTAGGTTTACAAAAGTGTTTTGTAAATGTAGTTTTTGTCGTTGATTTAGTGGAGAGTTTGGGAAAATCCTACTGAGAAGTATGTCGTGATTTTTTCACCTTTTGAGCTAGATGTTTTCCACGGAAAATACTTGTGTTTTTACTTTCCGCATTTACTATTTCAGCAATAGTAGGTTAAGGAACACTTAGAAAAACCAGGTCCTTCCATAATCAATTTAGGCAAAAAATTGGACACCACACAAATCATTCCCCCCTCCCCTCCCTTTCTTTTGTGGTATTGAAGTTAAAACATCAGTTGGTATCAGAGCGGGTTATCCTTGAAGAGGCTAACACCTTAGGAGAAGATCAAGATGAGTGCACCACCTGAAAATTAGGAAAGACAATCAACTGCCAGACCATCACTCTTCAATGGCCAGTACTACTCCTGGTGGAAAAATAGAATGAGAGACCACATTATAGGAGAGGACTATGAGCTATGGGACATGATGGTCCCCTGGCTACCATGAAGAAGAATGCCGAAGGAGTGGATGTGCCAAAAACAAGAGCTGACTGCACTGCTGGGTACTTGAGGAAATGGGAGAAGAATGCCAAGGCCAAGAAATGGCTTGTGTGTGGACTACGAGTACAGCAGAATTCAAAGTTGTACTACTGCTAAGGAAATTTGGGACACTTTGCAAGTGGCTCATGAAGGAACACCTCAAGTGAAGAGGTCCAGAGTAACTTACTATATTCTCAATATGAGAATTCCACTATGAAGGAAGGGGAAACCATCCAATAGATGTATACAAGGTTCACCACACTAACAAATGAACTTAAGTCTCTTGGAAAGATTATTCTTGAAGAAGACAAAGTTGAGAAGATTTTGACAAGGGTTCTGCTAGTCTCTTGGGAGAGCAAAATCACTGCCATTCAGGAATCGAAGAACATTGCCACTCTTAAGTTGGATGAGCTAATTGGAAATCTCACTGCTTATGAACTTAGAAGGCAAACCATGAAGATGGATGTACTCAAGAAGGAAAGGAGTCTGGCACTCAGAATCACTGAAGGTTCAGATCTAGAAGAAGATGAAATGGCTATGATCACAAAGGACTTCATGAAGTACCTAATGAGAGGAAAGGGTCCTTCAAGAAGTGCAAGCTACAACAAACCAAGGGTTCCTGAAAAACAGACAAATGAGGGCTGCTACAAGTGTGGGAAGACTGATCACCACATCAAAAATTGCCCTCAATGGGAAATTGAATGGAAGAAGGAAAGAGCTGAACGAAGAAACAGGAAGAAGGAATAGGTTCAACCCAAGAAGAACAAAGGATCAACAAAGGCTATGGTTGCTGCTTGGGGAGAAAGCTCAGATGAAGGCTCAGATGATGAAGATGGAGATGAACAAGCACTTATGGCCATTGGAGAATCTGATGAGGAATCCGAGGTAAGTGTAATTCATCTCAAAGACAAGATTAATTTTTTGTCTAAAAAAAGGCTATCTGAGTTACTTTTAGATTTAATTGATGAATCTGAGGATATAAATAATGAAAAGGAACAGTTGTCTAAGGAATGTGTGATTTTGAAAGCAAAGTGTAAGAACCTGGAACTTAGGGATAGTGAGACTGTAAGTGAAAATACTGCACTAAAGAACCAGGTTCATGCATTTGAATCAAATGTCCTAGAACTTAGATCTGAAAACCTAAAACTGAAATTAGGAACAAGTAAGAAGACAGTTGATTGCACACAACTCACTCTAGAAGAAAATGTAGGTAAACTGAAAGATGAGTTGTATAAGAAGGATGAACAGCTAAGAATTTTGAAGGAGGATCTAGGCAAGGTCAAGCATGAACTAGACAGAACTTGTAAATGAAACAGGTATTCCGATGCTCTTTCATGGCTACAGGAACATCATAGTAACAATAGAAGACTTTGGGAATCTGCCACCTAAATGGGATCCCAAAAGCAAGTAACTCACATTTCCTGAGAACAAGATTTGTACTCATTGTGGTAAAACAGGTCACTATAAAAGTGAATGTAATGCAAAAGAAAAGGCAAGCCAAAAGAACAAAGAATTTGTTCAAGGGAAGAATAGGCTACCAAGTTGGGCTAAAAAGAATTTAATTCATCCTTTTGCCTATAGAAAGGGACCCAAACTAGTTTGGGTTCCTAAGACTAACCCCTGATTTCCTTTTGCAGGTCCAAGTGAAGAGAGCAGCCAAATATGGTACATAGATAGTGGCTGCTCAAAGCACATGACAGGAAGCAAGAACCAGTTCCTTTCACTTGAGGACCTCAAAGGAGGTAATGTCTCCTTTGGAAATGGGAAGAAATGTGAGATCATTGGGGTTGGTAAGGTAGGTAAGACTGATTCTCACTCTATTGAGAATGTCTACTTGATAGATAACCTAAAATACAGTCTAATTAGTGTATCACAACTGTGTGATAGAGGTAACTTAGTAGCATTCACCTCTACCAAATGTTTTGTGATTAATCTTACCACTGACAAATTTGTTTTGCAGGGAAAAAGAGTGAACAATATATATTGTAGATCTGTCCACACTTTCAGAAAATGAATTCACTTGCTTAAGTGTGTTGGACAATGATCCCCTCCTTTGGCACAAGGGACTTGGACATGCAAGTCTGAGTCAACTCAACAAATTAGCCTCCAAGGACTTGGTGATAGGACTGTCTAACATCAAGTTCAAGGAAGACAAAGTTTGTGAGGCTTGTGCAAGGGAAAGCAGGTAAGATCCTCTTTTAAATGCAAGAAAGTGGTAAGCATCACCAGAACGATGGAACTGGTCCATATGGATCTCTGTGGTCCAATGAGAACATTAAGCAAATGTGGTAAAAGATATGTGATGGTGCTTGTTGACGGTTACTCTAGGTTTACTTGGACATTATTTTAACATCTAAAGATGAAGCATTTGACATGTTCACTTCTTTTGTTAGAAAAACTCATAAACAACTAGGTAATCAACTTGCATCGATTAGGTCTGATCATGGCATTGAATTTGAAAAATGTTAAAATTTGCTGAATTTTGTGATAAGCATGGCATAGATCATAATTTTTCTGCTCTTGGAACTCCACAACAAAATGGAGTAGTTGAAAGAAAGAATAGAACACTTGAAGATATGGCAATGACTATGATTTTTTCTAGTAAACTTCCCCATAGCTTCTGGGCAGAAGCTGTGAATACTGCATGCTACATCATAAATAGGTGCATGACTAGACCTTTTGTTGAGAAGACTCCCTGTGAGTTACTTAAAGGGAGAAAACCAAATATATCTCATCTTAGGTCATTTGGATGCAAGTGCTTTGTGCACCACAATGATAAAGACTTCCTAGGCAAGTTTGATCTCAGAAGTTATGAGGGAGTATTCTTGGGATATTCTTCACATAGCAAAACTTATAAAGTCTATAACAAAAGAACTATGTGTATTGAAGAAAGTGTTCATGTGGTTTTTGATAAAACTAACATTCTTTATGAGAGACAGAACATGATGATGAACCAATTGGGCTGGTAAGAAACTTAAATGAAACCACAGCCCAAACTGAAGCTGCACTAGAAGAAGGAATAAGTGATGGAACATGTTCTTCCACTTAGAGCAACATGACAGGGGGAACAGAACAAAGAGGAAATGATTCCCAAACCTCAATGGAACCAGTCCACGAACATGTTCCACAGCAACAAAACACTGAAGGAACATCAAGGGGAAACTAGTTGGTGGTGAAACCTTACAAGTATCAAAGTTCTCATCCCATTGGGAACATAATTACTGATCCAACCTCTGGAATCAAAACCAGATCTTCATTAAAGAATCTTTGTGCTTTTGATGCTTTCTTGTCTCTTGTTGAACCTAAAAATGTTGTTGAGGCTTTACAAGATGCAGACTAGGTAAATGCAATGTAAGATGAACTCAACCAATTTGAAAGGATTCAAGTTTGGCATCTGATACCAAGACCCTTGGACAGATCAGTAATTGGCACAAAATGGGTCTTCAGAAACAAACTTGATGAAGATGGAACAGTTACAAGGAACAATGCAAGATTGGTGGTTCAAGGATATAGTCAGGAGGAGGGCATAGACTATGATGAAACCTTTGCCCGAGTTGCAAGGTTGGAAGCAATAAGACTCCTCATAGCCTTTGCTGCTTACATGGAATTCACCTTTCACCAGATGGATGTCAAGAGTGCCTTCCTCAATGGCTATCTAAAGGAAGAAGTGTTTGCCAAGTAATCTCCAGGGTTAGAAAGCAAGGAGAGTCCTGATCATGTGTACAAGCTTGACAAAGCACTTTATGGGCTCAAGCAGGCTCCAAGAGCATGGTATGAAAGACTATCAAAGTTTTTGATTGAGCATGACTACAAGAGAGGTAAAATTGACAATACTTTGTTCTTGAAAGAAAAAGGTAAAGATTGGTAGTTCAGATATATGTTGATGATATAATCTTTGGAGCAACTACTGATAAGTTAAGTAAAGAATTTGCTAAACTAATGGGGAGTGAATTTGAAATGAGCATGATGGGTGAGCTTAATTTTTTTTTTAGGCTTACAAATTGAATAAAATTCAAATGGAACTATGATCTATCAGCAGAAGTATGTAAAGAGTTGCTTAAAAGGTTTAAAATGGAAGATTCCAAAGAAATTGACACTCCTATTGCAACAGCTACAAAGTTGGATATAGATGAACCTGACTCATCTATTGATTAGAAGTTGTATACGGTAATGATTGGCTCATTGTTGTATCTCACTATTTCAGGCAAATCCAAAGGAGTCTCACTTGACTGTTGTCAAGAGAATTTTGAGTATCTAAAAGGCACCACTGATCTTTGTCTTTGGTATCCAAAAGGTAGTAATTTCAATCTTGTGGGAGATGCTGATACTGATTATGCAGGTTTTCTTGTGGATAGAAAGAGCACCTCGGGTATGGAACACTTTCTTGGCTCATATCTTGTGTCTTTGGCCACCAAAAAGCAAAATTCAGTGGCCTTATTTACTGTTGAAGCTGAGTATGTTGTTGATGCTTCATGTTGTGCTCAATTGTTGTGGATCAAACAGCAATTAATGGACTTTGGAATTGATGTTGGTTGTATCCCCATTTTTTGTGATAACACTAGTGCAATCAGTATGACCAAGAAACCGGTTCATCACAAGAGAACTAAGCACATAGATGTTAGGCATCACTTTTTGAGGGATAACTATGAAAAGGGGTTGATCACTATGGAATTTTGTGCTACTGACAAGCAAATAGCTGACATCTTCACAAAAGCCCTAAGTAGAGATCACTTTGAAAGGAACATGTTAGAATTAGGGATGATTAAGATCACCTAAAGGGACTAGTTCAGAATTCACAACAAAAAAAATATGAGAAAAAAAAAAGAAAAAATTGGTTAGAAAATCTGGAAATTGTGTATATAAATAGATTAATTTTTGCTCAGTCGTATACTCTTGTCATGTGTTAAAATGACTCATTAATCTCTAATGATATTTTCTCTATTTTGGCAAATTTAGACTTACACAAGAGAATTCTCAGTGAAGAACGTGGTTCATCAAAATAACACAGTATGTTTTCTACACTCTGCATAATTTGAAAAAATAATATTTGGATCATGAGCAGAATCCTACTTAATTCCAAAGTTCTTTTGAACTTATCCATTACAAGTGAACCAGTTCCGTTCAAAGACTCCTAACCGAATTAAACCGCCTAGATTCTATAGAAAGACTCCAACGTCTTTCCAAAACTGAAATTCAGTTTGATTAGACTTCTAAAAGTCTGAAAAGCCTGACGTTACCCATTAATTACCTCTCTTTATATTGATCAACATTATTGCTTTCTTCACTCCATTACTTTTTCAAGCCGTCAAACTCTCTCCATCTTCTTTAATCTTCCAAATACAATCTACTTCTCTTTTATTCCAGCACCAAGCACAAAAATGGCCAACACTCCTGAGAACCCTTCATCACCACCACAAGAAACCACTTCCACACCCACTATGACTCCTTCCAACACCCCAACCTCTAAGAAAAGAGTAAAAATGATGGTTCGCAAGGTTGTTGCTGGTCGAGAGCAAATTCAGAAAATTAATGAACAATTACAAGCGAGTAGGGAGGAAGAACCTCAGAAATCTGATGATTCCTTCAAATCTGCTACTGAGGGGGAAGAAATTGTTTCTTCCGAAACTGAACAGGTATCTTCTGGTCCTAAAGTCACTCCTGAGATAATTTCTGAAGTATCTGCAAATTTGGAGGATAGGTTTGTATTGGTAGGTTCTATAGTTGGGGTTGAAACTACTGAGTCTGCAAAAGTTGGTGGTAAAAATAAAAAGGGAAAAGAAAAGGAGAGCAAGGGAGTTAGGAGTGATGTGAGGGGAAAGGGTAAAAGAGTGGCTGATCCTTCACCCACTCCTGTGAGTTTAACCAAAGACACAGTTGCAATGGTTGTTTGGAAGAGAAATCTGGTGGAGAAGATTAGAGTGTACAGAAAACAGGGGGAAGTGGGTCTGGCGAAGCTACTGAAAGGCTTGTTCAACTTGGGAAAAATAGAGATGAACCTGGTTCATCTGTAGAGGAAACCCTAGCAGACCTACTGAAGAAAGTGACTGAGAGCTATAATCCAAAGAAAAAAGGAACTTCCGAAGCTAAAACCCCTGGCACTGCTAGGGCTAACAAGAAAAGGAAGGCTGCCCCATCTGTTACTGTTGAAATTCCTCCCACAAGAGGAAGAGCCACAAGAAGCCAGCTAAAGCAGAATGAGGCAGATTTGCAGAAAGCCTTAGAAGAAAGCAAAAGGAAAGCAGTTGCTAAGGGAAAGAAGAAGATGGATGAGCCTGTTGATATTGATGAGATGGACCTGGTCCTTCAAGATGAAGAAGAAACTGAAGAAATGGAGGTTCTGACTCCAAAACCTAAGAAAGCCAAGACTTCCACTAAGAAGTTTGTTTCTGAGTCTAAGTCTGCTGAACCATCCACCCTGACAAAAAGAACCAGGTCTGCTGTGAAGTCAAAACAAGTGAAAAATATTGAGGAAGAAGAATGGAGTGGAGAGGAAGAGGAAGATGATTCTGACACTGAGAAAGACAAGATGGCCAAGTATGGCAAGAGGACTATTTTGAAGGGAAGACTATTAAGGGGCTTGGAGGAGCAGGGTATGGTGCTGTTATTGGAGAAGTTGGAGTTACAAGGCTGGAAGGACATGGTTCTTCAAATGGATGGCAGGTTGGCCAGGAATGAGATTGTTGAGTTTATAGCAAATACTGAGGTGAAGGATGGAAGGGTTACCAGCTTGGTGAAAGGGATGCACGTCTCTTTCAATGTGAAGGAGTTGGGAGAAATTCTAGGTGTACCTGCTGAGGGGTACAATGACTACACAAAGTTTAAATGGCCAAGCCAAGAAAACCTTCATACTGCCCTGTCTATTACCAGAAAATTCATTGACAATGAGGAGGAAATTGAGCCCAAGGTTGTGTACAAGAGTGAGATGAAGCCATCCCACAAGGTGCTGTTCGAATTTGTCAACAAGTGTGTTTTGCCTAGGCTGGAAAGGAGGCACATCGCAAACTTCATGGACCTGGTCCTGATGGAGTGTTTGGATAGTGGGAGGCAGATTAATTGGCCTGGATTCATAATCCAACTTCTTGATAGGGTTATAAATGGCTCTAAGACTCATGTCATTCCCTACGGCTTCATTTTCACAGCTGTGCTTGCACATTTCAAGGTACCTATATAGAAGTGGGAGGTTGGTACAAGCAAGGTATCATTTTGGGGCAAATACTCTGCTTGCTTGCGATTATGAAGTCCATGCCACTCCTAAAGAACCTGGTTCATCCAAGAAGGTACCAGTGAATAGCAAGATCAGAGACTTGGTGCAAGAAAGTGGGGTTAAGGATGCTGAGATTGAGAGGCTGAAAAAGAGGTTGGCTGAGGTGGAGACTGAGAGATGCTCTCAGAACTGAGCTGGCAAGAGAAAATGAGAAGAATGATAGCATTCTTCAAGATATGCTGAAACTCCTCCAAGCTAAAAACCAAGCACCTGGTCCTTCCTAGCCTTAGGTCTCCTAACCTAGTGTAGATCAATCAGTGACCCAGTTCGGGATGTTTTGCTGTTCTTGCTCATGTTTCCAATTTTTTTTTTTTTTTAATGCTTTGTGGAAGAATCGTATCATGAAATTCACTGTCTTTTGCTCTAACTGTTTGTTTATATTTCTTTGATGGTTAAAATTCTTAGCTTGATCTATGATTATTAATCCATGATTGCATTTGAAGTAGCCTCAGTGGCCATGAGTAAGTTTTAATATCTGGTTATCTCATATTTTTTATGCAACTTTTTGATGATGCCAAAAGGGGGAAAAAGGTTGTGCTTTACACTTTGAACAGTGATGTTTATAACCTAATGAACCTGGTCCTTGATGATAAGTGATAAAAAGGAAAAATATTTCTAACATTGTGTTGATTTTGAGCTAAGTTGAAACAGGGCCTAAGCTTATGAAAAGCACAGAGTTTGTCATCATAAAAAAGGGGAAATTTGTTTGCCCAAGTGAAGGTTAGTTTTGAAGATTGACAAAGGAAGCTCATATATGAACCAGGTCCATCCCTTATGCGCATAGACACAGGCAGATTTGAGCATGTGGGATGCATGTGAAGGAGATAAACTTAACTTAATATAATTGATATCTCCTGATCGAAAAGGTTACATAATTGATAAGGAGAATGACTCTTTACTCAAAGATAACACTATCCAAGATAAGGGAGGAGTTACAAGTTGAGATCAACTAGAACTCTTCCACCAAGGAAGAGTAGCATTAAAACTCTTGATTCCTAACTCTATATATTGCAGGATGTTTTCATTCTACAAGCACGCACAAAACACAGAAGTTAAACGTGAATTGAGAGGAAAATAGCAAGGCGTTTTGCAAGCAATTCGTGTGAGATTCAAGTGTGCGAATCTGAAGCTACATGAATCAGATAGAAGAACCAGCTCCAAGTGTCTGTCTTTTATTCTAGTTCAATTGTAGTAGGTGTTTTCATATTGTATCTTTCAGCTTTATATAGAAGCAATTGTATTAGGTACTCAAAGTATTCAAGTTAGAGTTAACTTGAAGTTGTCGCAACAGTTAAAGGTTGTTTGCTACAAAGGGACTAGAGTTAGTCCTAGGTTTACAAAAGTGTTTTGTAAATGCAATTTTTGGCTCATTGATTTAGTGGAGAGTTTGGGAAAATCCTACTGAGAACGTAGGTCGTGGTTTTTTCACCTTTTGAGCCAGGTGTTTTCCACGTAAAATACTTGTGTTCTTTACTTTCCGCATTTACTATTTCAACAATAGTAGGTTAAGGAACACTTAGAAGAACTAGGTCCTTCCATAATCAGTTTAGGCGAAAAATTGGACACCACACAAATCACCCCCTCTTGTGTGGTATTGAAGTTAAAACATCACAAACCATCATCATAATTTGAGAAGACAAGACATCTTCATAATGTAAGCAACGACAAGACCAAAGGAATTTGAGAAGACAAATCATCATCATAATTTGGGAAGAAAAGGCATCATCATACCCAAAAACCCATAATAATTCATCCAAAGAGCAATTCCGCCCAATGTAAGTAACGGCAAGATTATTCGTCCTAACAACAGGAAAAGGGAAAAAAATTGCAATAAAACACAAAAAGGAATGAACTTTCATTATCGCAAATTCAACAACATGTTAAAGGAAGAGAATGTTTACCCGGAATATCTCTATCAGCATGCACCATATCTGTAGAATTTTGTAACCAGCAAATACTATATATGTATATGTATATGTATATGTATTATATATAATTAATGTATGTGTGTATACTATGTAACACTGCTGCTAAAATATATGAGAGAAAGCACTCCAGCTTACTTGGGGCAGAAGACAAGGGTAAGGGAACTAATGATTTACTGCTGCTTGGCTTATATTGTACCTTGCACATTTTATGCTGTTTGTTCCCCTTTTTTATTTAAAAAAAGAAGAAGTACGGCTCGTTGTCTTTTGAATCCATCTTCCCGTTTTTAATATAACTCGGTATATTCTAGTTTTACTATTTTGGCCTTATGCATCTTAGGGTACAATCAGTAAATAAAAGTAGTGTTGGTCTGTGCTCAAGTAGTTACTCAAGAACAACAGCAAACAGTATCTTCAAAGGAAAGTTGGGCTTTTTCTGTATAATTTTTGATAGATCACCTTTTGTTCAGTCTTTGCAAACTACAAAGTACATACTGAGCATAAACTGGTAAACCACTTCTCTAAAGTTTGATAAAATTCAGGCACCGACTTTCCCATGGAATGATACTTCCTTAACTTCCCAGACAACAAAAAGAGCATTAGACACAAAGCCAAATACTTATCGATCAAGTAGTGTAACATGTCTTTTCTCATGCTATTCAATTAAAATTAAATCACTTTATCGACTTGAATGCCCAAATTGGAAAGTTAAAACTTCATGCAATAAAGATGGTATGCTCAAGAATTTGAAAGCACTAAAGAAGATTGTTGTCATGAAACAATTACTTGCAAGCAAAGAGCCGTGCCACAAAACTGGAAATTTTCCTCTTCAGAAAGGGAAGATTAACACGAATAATTAAAAAGAAACTCGTAAATATTTTCATGGCCATGGTTGTCTGTTCCTGAATGGAATTGACACTTCTAAAGTGGTTGTGTTCTTGTTGGAGACTGACTCAATCACTCGTTTGAACCTCATCAGACTTGTGTCAAACTCACCTCACTTATTAAGTTTCAAAGAAAATGTGGACAGGATGAGCAGGAGTCAAGTGTCACTTATTAGGTTTCAAAGAAACATGATCCGTATCTGCCACTGTTAATAGATAATGATGCATATATTTAAATGTTCATGGTTATTGTCTCCTTTTCTTTTTCATTGAAATAGTTCACATATACATAACTAATAAAATCATTTGTTAATACAACCCCCCCCCCCCCCCCCCCCCCCCCCCCCCCCCCCCCCCCCCCCCAAAAAGAAAAAAGGAAAAGGGTCTTATCTCATGCAAGCCTGCTTTATTGTTGGCTTGGGCAATGCTTCTTTTTCTCAGTGGAGAGAAAATTGGAAAAATGATGTTCACCGATTTCCATCTGTCGGGTATTATCGCTTATGTCCTCTTTAATAACAAGATGGATGGGTTCCACTAACACTTGTTCAAATATTACTCCTTCCAAAGACGTTTTCTCACACTTTTTTCCCTAATCCCTTTCGGTTTGTGGACGATAAATACTTCGTCTCAACTGTTGACCTCTACATTCACCTATATACTTTTGACTAGATTCAAGAATCAACCCAATACCAACAAGACACACTGCAACTAAGCCAAAAAGGGTGATAGCCTAGTGCAAGCTTTATCAAAAATTCCTGTCTGACAAGCAATCTCTATAAATCAGGAAGCAAGCGATTAAGCTGTACAAAGCTATTGGTTCTTATGGAATATATGTTTTCTTGCTCGTTAGTGCTATATTCATCACTATAAATCATGCAAGTTCTTGCTACATTGTTTCCTACTTTCACAGTAAAGTGAGTATGTTGGATAAGAACTTGTTTGAGTCCATGAGGTAAAAGATAGAGTACCTTAAAAGAATAAGATAAGATCTTGAAGTACTCTTACTGTGTTGAACCTAATACTTGGATAGAGAGCCAAGAGAACTAACAGTTTCGAGTGCGTAACTGACTCGGTCTTTCTCACTCTAAGAACAAAAACACTGACTGGAAATGTCTACATGCTTCTATTTCCAATTGCTTCCTTCCCCAACTCCACCCTCCAAATGAGAAATCACAAGCTTTTTTCTGTTTCTAGATTGGTTCATCAAAAAAAAAGGATAACTAGACATAAAACGAAAAGTTCTTGAGCTTGAAACTGATTAAACAAGCTACGCACATTGGAAGATCTTCAAGAATGATCAAGCTTCAAGGTCTAGATAAAAGGTTTTTTCCAGGGCTTTGTCCGGTGGTAAGAGGGTAAAGTGTGCTGTGTGGGTTAGGCAAACGTCATGGTTTTGGATCCTGCCACAAACAAAAGTCTATGTTCAAGTGAAGAAGGGTAGAGGTGTGGGCCTATTATTCACCAAACTTTGAACAGTGCGCCATTGACCCTTGGAGATTTCTCGATTATCAAAAAAGAAAAGTTCGGGGTAAGGATTTGTTTGCCATAATTTGGTAGTTCACGAGCCTCACATTTTTCCATTAATACTAGCCTTTGATGGGATAAGTGAAATCTACATATGTCCGATATGTCAAGTAGGCATGTCGAGTTCATGACAGATGCATACTTACGTCCAAGTCCATGCTACCTAGTTGGAAATGGAAGCAAAGTTTTGTCTGGAGAAAGGACAAGTCAACTTCTATGAAGAGTATCAAAAGTTTGTCAATCAAACCTCATTCATCTTCTTTTACTGCAGCTTGGATCCTAGTAGGTTATTCCAGTGGTTCTTCAGCTTCTCCTCGGATATTAAATTAAAGGAAGAAAAGCAAGATTCTTTGAAGCAACTAAGAGGCTATTATGAGATTTGTTTTTTCTTTTTATTTTCATATAGCTAGCTATTGTGATTTGTGAGACTTGGTTTGCTTTTATCTGTTTTTTGTCAGTCTTTCGTGAGATAACAAAAGCTTCATTAAAGTATACCTTGCAAAATGTTAAATCTCTTTTCCTACTCTCAGGCAGGTGATTATTTTCTCGCCCTATTCTAGTCAATCCCAAGCTGGATAAAGGAGGAGGGTGACGGTGGGGTTGACGGCTAACAATAGTCATAACGAGTCCTCTGAATACTGAATTCATTGAGATATACTCCATCAAGGCATGTCCTACATCGATCCAAATAGAGGCGAATGGTACAGGAGATACATAAAGCTGGTTCCGCCCAATTCGGAATTGAGGCGTAGATGATGGGTTTATTTTAAACCAACTCACTTTATTGACATGAGTTGCCAAAATAACCCAAATATCCCCCCCCCCCCCNGCAGTGAAATCCATGAGTACCTATTTGAGAAAGAAAATTTAGTAGTCAACATAACCCGAAAAGGAAAGGAAGAAAAAAGGCCTAACCAACAGGGTTTGCTCCACACTCTCTCACGCCATCTAGAAACTCTGACAAGAAGCTTTCCTAGATCCATGAATTTTCTCTTCTTATATGTAAAAAAATTTCCAGAAATCGTTTCAGACATAAAAAGTGGAGCTATTCCCTTGATCCATCTAAAAATCAAGATGCTCCATATTTATATAACAGTATAGTAAGCTATAGCAACATGTACCATCTTGATTGGGAAATTGCGAATGGCTTGTATTATCGAGAAAGACAATTATAATTATGTAGAAAATAGAAGAAAGGTTAGTCAGTCAATAGCAACAAAAGGAAGCCGGTCAACAACGAACAAATGCTGTTTGAAAATGGCTGTGATGCTTTCACTATGCAATGCAAGGCGGCACGCATGAATCTACAGGTCTTCTTTTCATTTTTAAGACATGTTAAGCTATTATTTATTATCTTTCTCAATTAGTGACTAAGTAGCTTTACTAAAGATATATAATTTTGTCTATGGCTGATCCTATTGGTTATCAACCTCAGCTTATCTGTCGGCTCGTTTGTGGTATCTCATGAAGAACAAAGGGTAACTCAATGCTTTTTTTTCCTGATAGGAAATGGTAAATCTAATGCTTTAAAAGCTTTATCTCTTTTGTGGAAATCATGGGGCTTCAATGATGCCTGACAAGACTGCTGGTATTTACTTGCAAAGCCTACTAAAGTAAGTTTGAAATTAGTGGGATCAAACTTTATCGGCATTCAGTGTAGTCTGGCTTCATTCACTACAAGATTGCTGCATTTATGTTTACTTTTTCCAATGTATACTTCAGCATCTTTTGCCTAAATACTCAATGATTTTAGGTAATCTTAGATATTTATCAAGAACATGCAGAATATCTTAAAGTATATGGAAGAAACTTTTAATAACCAAAATACTTTATTAGGATCAGTACTGGGTTAAAACAGTCGTGGATCATATTTCTTACTTATATAAAATGCCAAATGGCATGTGACGTTAGAGCCTCACAGATCAGCAAAGATTTTGATTTATGTTGTCTTATTCTGATGTTTAGTTGGATAAAATATCTTTCTCATACTTCTTTTCCCATTTTCCTGAGCTGCAATTTACAAAGTTTCTGACAAAGGTTACTTCTTTTCATTTCCTTTTGATATGATTAATATCATGCTAATCGCCAGAATATTGACAAGAATGTCACATTGTTCCTAACTATATATTATTTAGCAGCCTTTGCAACGTTTTAACCACAAATTTAGACGTTAAACTCCAGCAACATAACTAATGGAAATCTAAATATCTAACTAAGACGTTAAATTCCAGCAATTTAACAAATGGAAATCTAAACTTCTTTTAAATATCCAGGTAAACTTTTTAAGTATTTACAGCATAGCTCCTCGAAAACTGGAGCATAAGATAATGTAGGCCATCATTGGGTAATCTTAGATAATCCATATAGCACATCCACATTATCATAACGTATATGGAAGAAACATCTTTTATTTGGATAACGACGGTATACGGCCCAGCTTGCACAACCTCAATTATTCAACCGGTTACCTGCTACTTCTTCCCAACACAGGTACCGAGTAATTCTGCCCACCAAGATTTAGGCAAATGGAAAGAAATCACCTAGGTTTTCCTCCTCTGCTAGGATTTGATCCCTGGTTTCCACGATTTTCACCCACTTCATTGACGGCTAGGCCACACCCTTGGGTAAAACGTCTATGGCAGAAACTTCTAATAACCAAAATACTTTCTTAGGATCATTACTGGGTTAAAATAGTTGTGGATCATTTTTTCATTATTATATAAGCTGCCAAATGTTATGTGATGTAATAGCTTCACTGATCAACAGAGACTTTATGTCATATTATTCTGACGTTAAGTTGGATAAAGCATTTTTTCCCGTACAATTTTCCCATATCTCTAAGCTGCAATCGACAAAGTTATTCGCGAAGTTTACTTCTTTTCATTTCCTTCTTATCATTTAGCTCATGCATAACCGCCAGAATATTGTTAAGAATTTCATATTGTATCTTAACAATAAAATATTTAGCAGCCACTGTGATATGTTAACCACTAATTTAGACCTTAAAGTCCAGAAATAGAACAAATGGAATTCTACATTTCTCTTTTTTTTTTATATAAGGAAAAAAACGAAATGTAGAATTACATTTCTTCTAAATACCCAATTAGCATTTTTTTAGTTACACTATAGCTCCTTGAAGACGGGTTAATAAGAGATTATGGGCCATGATAGGACTTCCAAGAATCTATATGAGCAGGGACTTCTCACGGAAAATCCTAACTTGGAAAATGCAATGAGTTGATGATTAACAAGCAAGAATAGTCAACTTACAAGTCCAGATCCCGCACAGTTTAGCAATATTCAATCAACGTAGAAGGTCAACTGTATCTGGACAAGTACATCGTGATAATGAGAGAAAGACTCTATATTTAGAGACCAAGGCCCTGGACAACTAAATTTATTTGCTCAATACTATGAGATATATAACTAGAGAAAGAGGAAAAGAGAGAAACTTTTCTTCTGACCTCTTCTTTTTCCAGATAGATAAGTGTTTTTCCTTGACCAGCAAAAATGTCACCAGTTTTCCAGCAAGAATGGCTGATTCCATCTCCATTACCCTGTGCAAAAGAAAAAATCTCCATTTTCCAACTGCAATTCCATTGTCAGAACAAGTTATTTTTTCATTTCTCTTTCTGCCCCCCTCAGCCTCTCCCTAATGCTAGTTTTATTTTTTCTTTCTAGAGGATTAGTTGAATCCTCCAACTCAGGATAAGAATTGAGCTTGCTATTTACACCAGTTCAGTGTTAAGATACTCTGATTACATGCATCGTGCTGAACAGAAGAATAACGAGGCATCGTTAAAAATAAATATACTGAAGCCATAAGATAATGTAACACTGACGGTACAGTCAGGTATCACTACAATGTAACTGCTAATTAAGACTATCACAGTTTTGGTCATTGCTCAAATCCAGAGCACCAAAAACAATCAGCCACGAATGCTAAGAAAATCACTCTACTAAACCTTATAAGAAAAACAAAAAGTTTCCAAATTTGATTTTTGGTGCAAGAAAATAAACTTATCCGAACCTCGAGGCAAGCGATAAATAAGGAATCTGGAAAATCTAACACCTCAGAGTGACTTAGTCAGCGACTATGTTTTAACACCATTCTCTCATTTAGTAGTGAGGTGGACTTCCATATAACTGAAGTATCCAGCAAGGCTGTTACTTAATAGTCAGCCTTATATATAAATCAATCAATAATATAATTAGTGATAATAATTCTAACCATAAAATCATCAATTAGTATAAGTTGGATGCTTCTGGGTACTAGTATGTAGCTTCTTCAGACCTATTTGATTATTTTATATACTACACACCAATGATGCATTTCCCGCATGCAAAGTACTATTATTATTTATCACAAGAACGAACAACTATCTTAACAAATGAAATATTTGTAAGTCGGTGTTTCCAATCAAGAAAAAGAACACCAATAAGTTTGTTATCTAAAGTCAAGCAGTAAGTTAGGTCAATAACAGAGATGTCCCAGCTCTCAACACAACATTGAGCATCACGAGTTACGAGAAATACGCTGCATAAATGGAGTTACTCGTCTAAACAATAACAATGTATAGGAAAAAGAAAAAGTTGGACCACAAACGATACGAGTTTTGATTTAAAAGTAAGACTGTGAGCTGATTAAACTACTACTGAAAAAGTTCTGTTTTACATGTAGTTAATATACATGAACTCTTGCATCATTCAAATTCATCTTTCTTGCTGAAGTACTAGGCTACAGTTATTCCTCCGAAACTGTTAAAAATTTACTCATTGACTATAAATTACAAGAGAATGCAGATAATAAGAGAATTGTGCTAATTATACAACAGGGCAACCAACAAGGGATTCTTTTCTTCAAGTCCCTCTCAGTGGTTGCAAATAAATGGGGGGTTTACTGGCCAAAGTTTAGCCTTGTAGCAGGTGAGATAAATAGTCCTCAGCTCTGGTCCTTATCATCTTCAAAGAGATAAGTTAAACTTCAACAGTTATCGACTAGTTCAAAGGGCCCGCCACAAGAGAACTAGCACAGAGGCTGCACAAAGAAAGACCCTAGCAAGGCTGGTGCCCTCTGATCCAGTAGGGACCAATACGAGCTCAATTGGAAGACAACAAAATCCATATCTGCCTTTATTCCTCAGATACGCGAGCACATACTTTCTCCAGCAGCAATGGCCAATCTTTGCCAAGTTGCTGCCGATTTAGCTCCATGGCAACCCTAAATTCTTGCAACGACACCAGGCTGTCGGGTGCCTGTTCATGCATGAATTCTGAAGATTTATCGCTACTCACCTGAATGCCTGGTCTGAGACCATTAACAGGCTTTGTATAGGTTTGTTGCTTCTTTTTGCTGATCTTAGTAGGCTGCTCATGCCCAGACCTTGCTCCCAAGAGTTGAACACAAGATCCTATTAAACCTTTTAAGTAAGAATCTAAACCATTGTTCACCAAATTGGCACAATTGACTGCCACCCCTTCAATTCCCTGTTCTGCGGCAATCTGCTCCATGCGTTCCCTCAATGTTAAGGTGTCCAACAAAGCACCAAAATTAGAAGAGCGAAAACAATTACTACTGGTTGCCAAAGGCAATTCTCTATGTGATCCACCTACGCTAACAGGGTAAAATGGAACTCCAAGCGGCGCTTGTAGTTCACTCCTAGCATGCATCTCTTTCCCATCACCACTAACCTGGTCTTTGTCATGTACAGATACTGGACCTTCAAGTGGTCTCTTTGTTAAAGAAAGTTTGGAAGTTTCTAGATTCGCTGCCTCCCTTTCGTCCTCTGATCGCTGGATGAGTCCTGGATTGTGCTGTACAGACCTCAGGCCATCAGGGGGATTCAAGTCACCATTTTCCTTAGTAACATCAAAATCACTCGATTCTTCCGCTGTTGATTGTTGAAAAGTAAAACTAGCTTTCTCATTTGGTCCAAGTGCACTACGGCCATCCCCAGCCCTACGATCACGAAAGATCGTTCTGGCCTTTCGAGGAGATAATGGCAAAATGTCC
This sequence comes from Nicotiana paniculata, assembly GCA_005239505.1. Classification (NCBI taxonomy): domain Eukaryota; kingdom Viridiplantae; phylum Streptophyta; class Magnoliopsida; order Solanales; family Solanaceae; genus Nicotiana; species Nicotiana paniculata. Next base: position 36,360 of record ML312741.1, read on the forward strand.
CCATTTGACAAACCTGGTTGACTTGAAGACTGTCTTAATGAAACACATGATCCATTTTGCTCATAAACATCATTTAAAGCCTCATTATTGCCGAGCGCTGCACCAGGCTTCAAAAACTCATCCTCATGGCTTGATGGTGGAACTTTTGCACTACAAGCATTATTCAAAATAGAACGGATAAACCGATTGTGCAGTGGAATATTCTCTCTCCCGAAGATTCTAAGACAAATCTTACTGAACTCAACCTTGCTTATCTTCAAGCTCAGCAACCTATTTAAGTAATAAAAGTACTGTTTCGACCTATCTGGTCCGAGTTTCCTCACTATTTGAGCTTTCAGTTCAGCAAGATTGATCCGTGAATGCTGATGTGGTGTTTGCATCTCTGTCAGCACATAAATTCCATACACAAAAAGCAAAGGGTATAAAGTTTCCACTGCTCAAAAACAAAGAATTTCAGGGTCAGAAACCAATTCCACCACTAAATTAGGGTTTTCCCCCCAAACTCCAAAAAAAACAACTTGGAAACAACATTGAATCCCTCTAATATCAATCTTTGTATTTCAAAATCAAATCCCATCTCCAAAATCCCAACTTGTAACAGTATAAGATTTAAAGTTGCTGAGGTCAGCACCAGAAATCCAAATTCTCAACTAACTCTCCCTCCAAAAACCCAATCTTGCAAAAGTTCAAATCCCTAGTCCTACTAAAACTCCAACCTTAAAATCTCATCAAAATCATTACTTTATCAAACCCTCCATTTCCAGCTAAGATACCTCCCTGTAACTCCAACTAAAACCCACAACTTTATTCCCAATTTAATAACTTCAAACTGCCAAGATTAGCTAAAACATACCCAAAATGACAACTTTCTCCAAAATTTGAAAGCTTGAAGCTTCAAACTTCAAGTTCAAATTCATTATACATTTACAACGATTAAACTTCAAGGGTGTCAGAAGAATTAGAATTCATACAGACAAAAGTGAACACTCTTTACCCTATTGGAGCTTCACTTAACTGATACACAATTCAGATTCACAAAACATTAAATTTATTAAAAAAAACACAATTTTTTTCAACTCTTACTTGTTTCTTGATACTCATCTATAAGCTTCGTCTTCCATCCCTTAGCATTTTAATTCTCCTCTGTTTATTATGTTCTTCTCCAAAAATCACATCTTTTGAATCAAGAATCAAAAATACCCACTTCCCCACTTTCTCTCTCTCTCTCTCTTCTTGATTTCTCCTGAATCCGACTCTTCTTTGTTCTTGTGTTTTTCGTACTTAACATTTTAGAACTTCGTATTATCACGCTCTCTCTTTCTCGTGTTGTTGCACGTGATTGCTGATTGGGTTTTTATGGGGATGTGGGGTTTATAAGACTTAACTGCGCGTGGGTGAAGTAAGTTTAAGAGGATGTATTTGCTCAAGTTTGTATGAAGAAAAAGAAGGAAAGATTCTAAAAGAGAAATACTATAAACTGCTAAGAGGATTTAGGGAGCACTGAATTGCAGCAGTCAGCAGTCTTTACAAAGTCTTTTACTAATTTGTAGGAGTACCAAAATAGGAATGAAATGTTCTCTATTCTGAAAATGAAGAAGAAAATAATTTGGTTTGACTCAAGAAAAAAGTCAAAAGAAAAAGCACATAACGCTTTGTGCATCTACTGAACTTTTGAGGACTTCTGTTATCTAATAGATTTTTAGCTCTAATGGGCCGTCGTGATTCTCCTCCCACTTTATTAATCACTAAATTATAGTGCATAAAATAATTACTCTCATCGTTCTAATTTATGTAAACTTGTTTGACTGGACACGAAATTTAAGAAAAAATGAAGACTTTTGAAATTTTTCGTTCTAAACTGTTGGTATATTGTATTTATAAAATAATTTTGGAAAAAACAAAATAACATAAACAGAAATATAAAAGAAACAAAAGTTAATCCGACCTCACTGGATTCACAATATTTCCTTAAGGAATTTAATCTCCTCCTAGTACCCAAGGTTATGGATTATTTCCTCCCAGGATAGAACGAATTACACACTAGTGTGGTGGTACTTCAAACCCCAGTGATTCAGCAAACACAAAGTTCGGTAGCAAATCACACTTACTGTTGCTTTCTTTGAAGTTAAAAAATATGCCGAAGAAAGGAGGAGAACTCAGAAATTCGTGTGAAAAATCTGAGAGAATGGACTTGTATTTATAGCCAATGTTGGGTTGAAAACTGAAGAGGTGCAACTCTTCAGAATGGTTGTTTATGCAAAACGGCCATAGCATAAATGTCATAACATAAATGGCTATTTACTCAACAATAAACCGGGAGAATTGAAGAGGGTGGTTAATTTTCTGTTACAAAAACAGAAAACGGAAAAACGGAAAACAGTTGGATTTAGTATTAATGTTATTGAATTTAATATTAATATTTTGTTATTAAAACAGATATTTAATAACATTTATGTTAATATTTACTATTCACAGATAAATTTAGTCCAAAAAATTAACCAATCAATCATTTGACCAAATCCAAATATGAACCCGAACCCGAACCCGAGCCGAGCGACCAACGACGACGGCGCGAGGCTTGTCTTCTTCTCAACTCTTTAAGAGCTAGAAGAAGAGCAGTTGCTTATATACCCATCAAAAACCTCTTCATCTTCCAATATGGGACAATGCCCCTTCGTCAAGGAGGAAAACTCAAATATTACTCAAATATTTTATTTTTCCCTCCATTTTCGATTCACTCTATTTTAACCACATTAATGCTTAAAAAACTCAACAATCCCCCACATGAATGGGGAATGGCTATATCACATAAATATGCATGAAAAAACTATGTGATTCGCAAGCAAGGGCTAATTGCATCTGGATAAGTAGGTTTCCCTTTGAACTTTCCGTAGTGAACTTATGTCGGATATACTCGGTCAATCGGTAGATTTGATATCTTTGAACCGTCAAACTTTGGTGTATACCTAGACAACCATAAGTCACACAATCAACCCTTAACCGTCTTTCGTTCTCATTGTTGTGTTTGTTTCAGCCATGAACACCACCTGGTTTCATAAGTGCGTAGAAAACCGGTCTTACAAATTCTCCTTGAAGCGACTAACACTTCACACTTACATAGGTGATTTCTAAACGTGTCATCCCGTAGATACACTATTTGATATACCCCGTATCAAATTTAGAAATTATTAAAAAGCCTTAATGTTTTATCCTTGGTACTGAACATTGTTTCAACACGAGAATGGACCAAAATTTAGTTGACAATATTGAATCGTCATTAATGACGTTGTTTGATCTCCTTTGACCTAGATCTTGGGATCTCCAGTCTTCTAGGTAGAGTTACCGCCACAATGCCTTGTTCTCGGCCATAGTCCCATTCCCCTTGATGATTTCTCAACTATCTCTCTAGTTAAGCCTTTTGTAAGTGGATCCGACTTAGAGAGTAATTGCCTAATGGTTTTATGTCTTCGTCGTATATGACGAGATTTACTGTTATACATAATGCTTCCAGCCCTTCCAATTGCCGCTTGACTATCGCAATTTATGCATATTGGTGCCAACGGTTCGGGCCAAAATGGAATGTCTTCCAAGAAATTTCGGAGCCATTTTGCTTCTTCACCGGCTTTATCTAAGGCTATGAACTCAGCCTCCATTGTAGAGCGGGCAATACAAGTTTGTTTGGACGACTTCCAAGATACCGCTCCTCCACCAATAATGAATACATATCCACTTGTGGATTTAGAATCAGTTGAACTGGTGATCCAATTTACATCACAGTATCCCTCAATCACCGCAGGATATTTACTGTAGTGCAAAGCAAAGTCCTAGTTATGTTCTAAATATCCCAAAACTCGTTTCATTGTCATCCCATAAGATTGACCTGGATTGCTCGTATATCGACTCAATTTACTTATAGAACAAGCTATATCTGACAATTCATGATGTACATTAAGCATCCCAATACACGAGCATAATCCAATTGTGATATGCTTTGGCCTTTGTTCTTTGCTAATGCAAGATTCACGTCAATTGGAGTCTTTGCAACTTTAAACCCCAAGTGCTTGAATTTTTCAAGTACTGTTTTAATATAATGATATTGTGACAATGCCAAACCTTGAGAAGTATTATGGATCTTAATTCCCAGAATTAAATCAGCAACTCCCAAGTCCTTTATATTAAACTTGCCAGTTAGCATACGCTTAGTCGCATTTATGTTGGCAATATCATTACTCATTATCATCATATCATTCACATATAAGCAAACAATGACTGTTATTTGGAACATTTTTAATGTACACACATTTATCACATTCCTTTATCTTTAAACCATTTGACAACATTGTTTGGTCAAATTTCGCATGCCATTGTTTAGTGCTTGTTTTAGTCTGTAAAGGGACTTAAAAAGTCTATGTACCTTCTTTTCTTTACCTGGAGCCACAAACCCTTCAGGTTGTTCCATGTATATTTCTTTCCCCAACTCTCCATTTAAGAAGGTCGTCTTAATATCCATTTGATGAATTTCAAGACCATAAACTGCAGCTAACGCTACTAACGTTAGTATGGACGTAATTCTTGTAACTGAAGAGTATGCATCAAAATAGTCAAGACCTTCTCGTTGTCTATACCCTTTGACCACAAGTCTTGCCTTATATTTGTCAATAGTTCCATCATCTTTCATTTTCCTCTTAAAGATTCATTTAGAACCCAACGGTTTATTTCTAGGAGGAAGTTCAACTAATTCCCATGTATGGTTGTTCAATATGGATTCTATTTCACTATTGACTGCCTCTTTCCAAAACAATGATTCCGAAGAATACATAGCTTCTTTAAATGTTTGAGGCCCATTCTCCAATAAAAAAGTCACAAAATCTGGTCCAAATGAAGTAGACGTTCTTTGACGTTTACTACGTCTTGGATCCTCCTGATTAAGTGTACTTTCTTTTGTTTCTTCCCGAGGTCGTTTAGATCCTTCACCAATCGACTCACATTCCTTTTTATACGGATATATATTTTCAAAGAACTCAGCATTATCTGATTCTATAACCGTATTATTATGAATGTCGGGATTTTCTGATTTATGTACCAGAAATCGATATGCTTTACTATTAGTCGCATATCCTATGAAAACACAATCAACAATTTTCGGTCCTATTTTTACCCTTTTGGGTTTAGTAACTTGCACTTTTGCCAAACACCCCCACACTTTAAAATAATTTAAGTTGGGCTTCCTTCCTTTCCATTTTTCATATGGAATGGATTGTGTTTTGCTATGGGGCACTCGATTTAATATTCGATTAGCCGTAAGAATGGCTTCCCCCCACAAGTNCATGGAATGGATTGTGTTTTGCTACGGGGTACTCGATTTAGTATTCAGTTAGCTGTAAGAACGGCTTCCCCCCACAAGTTTTGTGGCAAACCAGAACTTATCAACAATGCGTTCATCATCTCCTTTGATGAACGATTTTTTCTTTCCGCAATCCCATTGGATTGGGGTGTATAAGGGGCCGTTGTTTGATGAATAGTTCCATATTCTAAACATGTTTCTTCAAAAGGAGATTCATATTCACCACCCCTATCACTTCTTATCATTTTAATTTTCTTGTTAAGCTGTGTTTCAACTTCATTTTTGTATTTGCTTGAATGCGTCTATTGCTTCATCTTTACTATTAAGTAAGTAAATACATCAATATCGAGTAATATCGTCAATAAAAGTTATGAAATACTTCTTTCCACCGAGAAATGGTATTGACTTCATGTCGCAAATATCTGTACGAATTAAGTCTAAAGGATTTGAATTCCTTTCAACTGACTTATAAGGATGTTTAACATACTTAGATTCCACACATACTTGACATTTTGATTTGTCGCATTCAAACTTAGGCAATACTTCCAAGTTAATCATTTTTCGCAAGGTTTTATANCAATTTTATTATTATTCTCAACATCCATTACATTCAGCTTGAAAAGGCCCTCAGTGAGGTAACCTTTTCCTACAAACATTCGTTCTTACTTATTACAACCTTATCAGATACAAAAACACACTTGAAACCATTCTTAACAAGAAGTCCTGCAGAGACTAAGTTCTTCCTAATCTCGGGAACATGAAGGACGTTGTTCAAAGTCACCACCTTGTCAGAAGTTATTTTGAGAAATATCTTCCCATATCCTTCAATTTTAGTCGTTGCAGCATTTCCCATAGAAAGCGTCTTTTCGGGTCCAACAGGAGCATATGTAGCAAATGCTTCCCTAACAGCACAAACATGGCGAGTGGCTCCAGAATCAATCCACCACTCCTTGGGATTTCCCACCAGGTTGCATTCAGAAAGCATAACACACAAGTCATCAACATCTTCGTGCTTTTCATCCATGTTTGCTTGACCATTCTTCTTGTCTTTCTTTGGAGCACGACAATCAATAAATTTGTGTCCATCTTTCCCACAGTTGTAGCAATTTCTGTTGAACCGCTTCTTGCTTGGGTTGCTTTTCGATCCAGAAGCCTGCTTCTTCTTTCTCTAATTTTGAGAAGTATCCTCAACAACGTTTGCTCCCATTATTGTTGAGTTTCTAAGGCTTCTCTTTTTAGCAGCTTTGTTTTCCTCTTCGATTCCCAACCGAATAATGAGATCTTCAAGCGACAGCTCCTTGCGTTTGTGTTTTAAGTAGTTTTTGAAGTCCTTCCATAAAGGAGACAACTTCTTAATCATTGTTGCAACTTGGAATGCTTCATTGATGACAAGACCTTCAATGAAAATTCTGTTAGTAAAGTACTAAAATTACTACTTTCAACATTAGAATTAGTTTGACTTATACCTTCAGTAAGGAGATCATGAATAATCACTTGTAATTCCTGGACTTGGGTAATAACAGACTTGATATCTACCATTTTGTAGTCCAAAAACTTTGCAGCAATGAACTTCTTCAACCCGGCATCTTCAGTTTTGTATTTCCTTTCAAGCGCAATCCACAATTCTTTTGACGTCTCCACGCCACTGTAGACATTATACAGATCGTCTCCAGTCCGCTAAGAATATAATTCTTGCACAGAAAATCAGAATGCTTCCACGCCTCAATCACGAGAAAGCTTTCAGTCTCTGGAGTTTCATCGGGCAGAACAGGAACATCTTCCTTGATGAACTTCTACAGACTTAAAATAGTCAAGTAGAAGAACATCTTCTGTTGCCACCGCTTGAAATCAATCCCGAACAATTTTTCGGATTTTTTCGCCGGTGCCAATGTCGGTGTTCGGCTTGTCGATGCATTGGCATTTACCATAGGAACAGTCTAGTTCCCGTTGTCATTCGTCATTTCTGTAAAAGAATGACATAAACAAACGTTAAAATCACATAGTTTTAATCTCCAATAGAGTAGAAAATCACAAAGGTTTTACTCTCCAGAAACAGTGAGTATATCACAAATACAGAAAATATTAAATTCCTTAAGCTTGCTAGTAATTGTATTTGTAAAATAATTATGGAGAAAATAAAATAACATAAACAAAAATATAAACGAAACAAAAGTTAATCCGAGCCCACTGAATTCACAGTATTTCCTTAAGGAATTTAATCCCCTCCTAGTACCCAAGGTTATGGATTATTTCCTCCCAGGATAGAACGAATTACACACTGATGTAGTGGTACTTCAAACCCCAGTGTTTCAGCGAACACAAAGTTCGGTAGCAAATCACACTTACTGTTGCTTTCTTTGAAGTTAAAAAATATGCATAAGAAAGGAGGAGAACTCAGAAATTCGTATGAAAAAATTGAGAGAATGGACTTGTATTTATAGCCAATGTTGGGCTGAAAACTAAAGAGGTGCAACTTCAGAATGACTGTTTATGAAAAACAGCCATAGCATAAATACCATAACATAAATGGCTATTTACTCAACAATAAACCGGGAGAATTAAAGAGGGTAGTTAATTTTCTGTTACAAAAACAGAAAACGGAAAAACAAAAAATGGTTGGATTTAATATTAACATTATTGAATTTAATATTAATATTCTATTATTAAAACCGATATTTAATAACATTTATGTTAATATTTACTATTAACAAATAAATTTTATCCAAAAAATTAATCAATCAATCATTTGACCGAACCCAAACCCGAATCCGAAGCAGAGTCGAGCGACGATGACGACGACGGCGCGAGGTTTGCCTTCTTCTCAACTCTTTTAGAGCTAGAAGAAGAAAAATTGCTTATACATCCATCAAAAACCTCTTCCTCTTCCAATATGGTACAATGCCCTTTTGTTAAGGAGGGAAGCTCAAATATTACTCAAATATTTCATTTTTCCCTCCATTTTCCATTCACCATCTTTTAAGCCACATTAATGCTTAAAAAACCCAACATAAACAAGTCAAAAAGGGCCAGAGTATTTGTGTGGTTATAAAAGCTTCTCATTAAGGGTAGAATTTTAAGTTAAAACTAAATTGTTTCCAAATTTAGAAAAGGGTCAGTCTTTTTGGAACTGACCAAAAAGAAAATAGGTTCACGTGGAACGAAGGGAGTATGACCACTAATTAGAAAGTTGAAGCCGAATCTAATATGGTTAAATCATATTAAGGGAAAGGCATTAATTGAGATTCGAGACCTTAAATCAGGGCAAGTGCATAAATATCTATTTCGAAGACTAATGTTTAATGAAAAGCCGAAGATTATAAAGTGTCTAATGTTTAGCCGCTTCATAACCAACTTCAGACTTTTGGGGCTGAAAAGTTGAAAATTGCGGATACAAGTTGGAAATTTGAAGTCAGAATTGCCAAAACTTAACTTCAGAACTATAAATAACAGTTTGTACAATCTGAGGTCTGAATCTCAGTCTTTTATATCATCGTTTTTGTTCCTTTTGTATGGTTTTCCATTTGGAGCATATCTAAAATTTTATAATGAACAAGATGATGTTCTTTATGTATTGCTTGATTGACTTGATCACATTTTGATTTAGAGAAAGAATTTTTCTTAGTTGGCTTGTCACCTAAAAGTTATCCCCCCCCCCTCCCCAAACAAACTACCATTGCAAGTATGTAGTTCAATGTCCAATATGGTACAATGCCCTTTTGTCAAGGAGGGAAGCTCAAATATTATTCAAATATTTCATTTTTCCCTCCATTTCCCATTCACCATCTTTTAAGCCACATTAATGCTTAAAAAACCCAACATAAACAAGTCAAAAAGGGCCAGAGTATTTTTGTGGTTATAAAAGCTTCTCATTATGGGTAGAATTTTAAGTTTAAACTAAATTGTTTCCAAATTTAGAAAAGGGTCAGTCTTTTTGGAACGGACCAAAAAGAACATAGGTTCACGTGGAACGGAGGGAGTATGACCACTAATTAGAAAGTTGAAGCCGAATCTAATATGGTTAAATCATATTAAGGGAAGGGCGTTAATTGAGGTTCGAGACCTTAAATCAGGGCAAGTGCATAAATATCTATTTCGAAGACAAATGTTTAAAGAAAAGCCGAAGATTATAAAGTGTCTAATGTTTAGCCGCTTCATAACCAACTTCAGACTTGTGGGGCTGGAAAGTTGAAAATTGTGGATACAAATTGGAAATTTGAAGTTAGAATTGCTAAAGCTTAATTTCAGAACTATAAATAACAGTTCGAACAATCTGAGGTCTGAATCTCGGTCTTTTAAATCATCGTTTTTGTTCCTTTTGTATGGTTTCCACTGGAGCATATCTAAAATTTTATAATGAACAAGATGATGTTCTTTATGTATTGCTTGATTGACTTGAAAACATTTTGATTTAGAGAAAGAATTTTTCTTAGTTGGTTAAAACCGATATTTAATAACATTTATGTTAATATTTACTATTAATAAATAGATTTGATCCAAAAAATTAGTCAATCAATCATTTGACCGAACCAGAACCCGAATTCGAAGCCGAGTCGAGCGACGATGACGACGACGGCGCGAGGTTTGCCTTCTTCTCAACTCTTTTAGAGCTAGAAGAAGAACAATTGCTTATACATCCATCAAAAACCTCTTCCTCTTCCAATATGGTACAATGCCCTATTGTCAAGGAGGGAAGCTCAAATATTTCATTTTTCCCTCCATTTCCCATTCACCATCTTTTAAGCCACATTAATGCTTAAAAACCCAACATAAACAAGTCAAAAAGGGCCAGAGTATTTGTGTGGTTATAAAAGCTTCTCATTAAGGGTAAAATTGTAAGTTTAAACTAAATTGTTTCCAAATTTAGAAAGGGGTCAGTCTTTTTGGAATGGACCAAAAAGAAAATAGGTTCACGTGGAACGGAGGGAGTATGACCACTAATTAGAAAGTTGAAGCCGAATCTAATATGGTTAAATCATATTAAGGGAAGGGAATTAATTGAGATTCGAGACCTTAAATCAGGGCAAGTGCATAAATATCTATTTTGAAGACCAATGTTTAAAGAAAAGCCGAAGATTATAAAGTGTCTAATGTTTAGCCGCTTCATAACAAACTTTAGACTTGTGGGGCTGGAAAGTTGAAAATTGCGGATACAAGTTGGAAATTTGAAGTCAGAATTGCCAAAGCTTAACTTCAGAACTATAAATAAATGTTCGAACAATCTGAGGTCTGAATCTCGGTCTTTTATATCATCGTTTTTGTTCCTTTCGTGTGGTTTTCCACTGGAGCATATCTAAAATTTTATAATGAACAAAATGATGTTCTTTATGTATTGCTTGATTGACTTGATCACATTTTGATTTAAAGAAAGAATTATTCTTAGTTGGTTAAAATCTATATTTAATAACATTTATGTTAATATTTACTATTAACAAATAAATTTGATCCAAAAAATTAATCAATCAATCATTTGACCGAACCAAACCCGAATCCGAAGCCGAGCCGAGCGATGACGACGACGACGGCGCGAGGTTTTCCTTCTTCTCAACTCTTTTAGAGTTAGAAGAAGAACAATTGCTTATACATCCATCAAAAACCTCTTCCTCTTCCAATATGGTACAATGCCCTTTTGTCAAGGAGGGAAGCTCAAATATTACTCAAATATTTTATTTTTCCCTCCATTTCCCATTCACCATCTTTTAAGCCACATTAATTCTTAAAAACCCCAACATAAATAAGTCAAAAAGGGCCAGAGTATTTGTGTGGTTATAAAAGCTTCTCATTAAGGGCAGAATTGTACGTTTAAACTAAATTGTTTCCAAATTTAGAAAGGGGTCTGTCTTTTTAGAACGGACCAAAAAGAAAATAGGTTCACGTGGAACGGAGGGAGTATGACCACTAATTAGAAAGTTGAAGCCAAATCTAATATGGTTAAATCATATTAAGGGAAGGGCATTAATTGAGATTCGGGACCTTAAATCAGGGCAAGTGCATAAATATCTATTTCGAAGACCAATGTTTAAAGAAAAGCCGAAGATTATAAAGTGTCTAATGTTTAGCCGCTTCATAACCAACTTCAGACTTGTGGGGATGGAAAGTTGAAAATTGCGGATACAAGTTGGAAATTTGAAGTTAGAATTGCCAAAGCTTAACTTCAGAACTATAAATAGCAGTTCGAACAATCTGAGATCTGAATCTCGGTCTTTTATATCATCGTTTTTGTTCCTTTTGTATGGTTTTCCACTGGAGCATATCTAAAATTTTATAATGAACAAGATGATGTTCTTTATGTATTGCTTGATTGACTTGATAACATTTTGATTTAGAGAAAGAATTTTTCTTAGTTAAAACCGATATTTAATAATATTTACTATTAACAAATAAATTTGATCCAAAAAATTAATCAATCAATCATTTGACCGAACCCGAACCCGAATCTGAAGCCGAGCCGAGCGACGATGATGAAGACGGCGCGAGGTTTCCCTTCTTCTCAACTCTTTTAGAGCTAGAAGAAGAACAATTGCTTATACATCCATCAAAAACCTCTTCCTCTTCCAATATGGTACAATGCCCTTTTGTCAAGGAGGGAAGCTCAAATATTACTCAAATATTTTATTTTTCCCTCCATTTCCCATTCACTATCTTTTAAGCCACATTAATGCTTAAAACCCCCAACATAAACAAGTCAAAAAGGGCCAGAGTATTTATGTGGTTATAAAAGCTTCTCATTAAGGGTAGAATTGTAAGTTTAAACTAAATTGTTTCCAATTTTAGAAAGGGGTCAGTCTTTTTGGTACGGACCAAAAAGAAAATAGGTTCACGTGGAACAAAGGGAGTATGATCACTAATTAGAAAGTTGTAGCCGAATCTAATATGGTTAAATCATATTAAGGGAAGGGCATTAATTGAGATTCGGGACCTTAAATCAGGGCAAGTGCATAAATATCTATTTCGAAGACCAATGTTTAAAGAAAAGCCGAAGATTATAAAGTGTCTAATGTTTAGCTGCTTCATAACCAACTTCAGACTTGTGGGGCTGGAAAGTTGAAAATTGCGGATACAAGTTGGAAATTTGAAGTCAGAATTGCCAAAGCTTAACTTCAGAACTATAAATAACAGTTCGAACAATCTAAGGTCTGAATCTCGGTCTTTTATATCATCGTTTTTGTTCCTTTTGTATGGTTTTCCACTGGAGCATATCTAAAATTTTATAATGAACAAGATGTTGTTCTTTATGTATTGCTTGATTTACTTGATCACATTTTGATTTAGAGAAAGAATTATTCTTAGTTGGTTAAAACCAATATTTAATAACATTTATGTTAATATTTACTATTAACAAATAAATTTGCTCCAAAAAAGTAGTCAATCAATCATTTGACCGAACCTGAACCTGAATCCGAAGCCGAGCCGAGCGACGACGACGACGACGACGACGACGACGACGCGAGGTTTGCCTTCTTCTCAACTCTTTTAGAGCTAGAAGAAGAACAAATGCTTATACATCCATCAAAAACCTCTTCCTCTTCCAATATGGTACAACGCCCTTTTGTCAAGGAGAGAAGCTCAAATATTACTCAAATATTTCATTTTTCCCTCCATTTCCCATTCACCATCTTTTAAGCCACACTAATGCTTAAAAACCCCAACATAAATAAGTCAAAAGGGGCCAGAGTATATGTGTGATTATAAAAGCTTCTCATTAAGGGTAGAATTATAAGTTTAAACTAAATTGTTTCCAATTTTAGAAAGGGGTCAGTCTTTTTGGAACGGACCAAAAATAAAATAGGTTCACGGGGAACGAAGGAAGTATGACTACTAATTAGAAAGTTGAAGCCGAATCTAATATGGTTAAATCATATTAAGGGAAGGGAATTAATTGAGATTCGAGACCTTAAATCAGGGCAAGTGCATAAATATCTATTTCGAAGACCAATGCTTAAAGAAAAGCCGAAGATTATAAAGTGTCTAATATTTAGCCGCTTCATAACCAACTTCAGACTTGTGGGGCTGAAAAGTTGAAAATTGCGGATACAAGTTGGAAATTTGAAGTCAGAATTGCCAAAACTTAACTTCAGAACTATAAATAACAGTTCGTACAATCTGAGGTTTGAATCTCAGTCTTTTATATCATCATTTTTGTTCCTTTTGTATGGTTTTCCGATGGAGCATATCTAAATTTTATAATGAACAAGATGATGTTCTTTATGTATTGCTTGATTGACTTGATCACATTTTGATTTAGAGAAATAATTTTTCTTAGTTGGCTTGTCACCTAAAAGTTATCCCCCTCCCCCAAACAAACTACCATTTCAAGTATGTAGTTCAATGTCCATCCATCCCAAAGGTAGTAGTTGCTTCTTTTTTCTCTCACTTCCTTCCATAGGCAGATGCATTTGGATATCACAATCACTCCTTTGTATTTGTTGTTTTTATCTTTTTAAAAATATTATGAAGGACTTCTATTTGTGTTTTAAAAAAGAAGTTAAAAAAAAATAAAGATTCGGGGTTGGATTGAAAGTTGGAGCTGAAGAATATAGAATGATCGACATCCAACTTTAGACATTTCGGTGAAACTTTAGATAAAAACTCGGAAATTTTATATCCTATAAAAAAGCTTTATACCCTATTTATTATAAATAAAAATCCTTTTAACATATTATTTTCTATAGATACCTTTTAGTTTTTTTATAGCAAAATATGTATTTATAGCTACTTCCTATCATTAAGCCACTAAATACGATGTCTAATATTTTTCTCTACAAGATCTCTCTCTCACTGCGCTATTGTCTTTCCCATTGTTGAACCATGACTCTCCTTTATGTACTGGTTCTCTCTAGATTGTTCTCAAACCCTAGATAGATTTGCTTGAAGAAAGTGCTATCGGAAGGGATATAGCACCGAGAAAGTGCTATCAAAAGCATTCACATCCCTTCATATTCTTAAAAGATATTTTATTGTATCCATCACGAACTCTGCAACTTAGGTGGCCCGTTGACAATTCCAATGGAAGAGTTGATTCGTTTGGGGAATGAAGACTTGAAAGCTAAATAGGTTCTGATTTCTGCGTAGCTTGGAAATTTAAACTTCAAATAATTTTTATAAGTAAAAGTGAAACCTAAAAACAGCCTTCAGACATATATTTGAAGTTTGGGTTGCCAAATTTCATACCCGTATTTCTGAATTTTTTTTGGAACTTTAACTATGTCTTAAATAGGGATCCTTAACGTAGCTATTTATGTTTTCCCTCATAATTTATAAAAAACAAGTTTCACGGGGAACTTGTTTTAACTTATTTCTATTTTCATGCCTACCTAGATAATATGAATAAGTCGACTAACTGCTATTTTTCTGTATCGTTCTTTTCTGTGTGACAAAAGAATGTGATACAAATTACGAAGAACTCTTCTTTATGTGTTTGAACTTCATTCAATTTCAGACCTGGAGAGAAATCATATAGGAGATTTATGTTGATTATTGTTTACTCTTAAAATCGGATAACAATTAAACTTATAAGTGATTTTAAGGATACATGATTTCACCAAGTACCAATTGATAAATATGATGATTAATAATAAAAATTGACAATAAAGTATAGCAAATCAGTGTTGAGATGTAATTCAGCCCTCGAGCTAGAGTGCCCTCGAACTGACTAATACCGGAATAATAAAGTATAAAGCAAGCTGATGAACAAGAGAGTGTAAGCGAGAAAGAATGTTATGTTGCTCTGATATGTGAGAATAAGATGATGTTACAAATGATTAGAACCCCGCTTTATATAGTAGAGTAATTCTACTTATGGTATAATTCTAATTATAGAAGGAAATCTCATGATTAGCTAAATAACAGTTCCTGATTTGATCCGTTCCGAGATTTCCGCCATGATCTTCGACCATTCATGGATATCTCGCTTTTCTGTTATTATGTTATCTTCGGTCTTGCTCGATGTCTATCTTATTTGGTTTCGATCACTACTGGTCTCGATCTCGATAGTTACCTCGAATCCCGAACTCGGTACCTTATTAGCATGCCTCGATCTGATCTATTACGGGACCGATCTTCGATCCATCCCCCTGGTCTCGGTTAATCAGTAAAATCGGGTGGGCTGGTTTTTAACCGTATATAGATAGTCCCCTTATTTTTTGGAGTGTAATGACAAGAAACGAATTGAGCCTTCAATCTTTTCCTCGACCTGTCATGACATCGTCTCCGTGACGTAAGTGACAGAGGTGACTGAAACATCTCGTCGGTACAGTTCCCCAGGTTATTAATGTGTGTCAGTTGACGGTCGGCCACTAGTAACTTTGAACCGTCGCCGTAAAACCCATAAATAGGCCTCTTTTCCTCTCTTTCAAACTTTACTTTCAACTTCTTTTGCTCTAACCTTCAAAACTCTTTGCATTTTTCAAGTGCTTTATTTGTAAATTTTCAAGCCTCGCCGTTAAATTTTTCATAAAACACCAAATCTCATCATCTTCATCTTTCTTTAGCCTAAAAATCTAATGGCGAAAATGTCGAAGACACTGCCACAAAAGGAGACCGCTTCATACCTCTCAGTCGGCCGGCGGGAAAACATCGGTGGAACCGCGCCTTGAGGAATGTATTCCTGGGGGTTGCGTTATCAGCTATAATTTCAAGATCGAGAAAACCTCCTCGGTCACCAGTGGTTGCGAGCCGGTATCGAGATACATATGCTCGATACTTGAGAATTTTCTCAAAAAGTGAAGAAGGACTGCAACTGGCAGAACAAAAAGGTCGTGATACCGGCCCCTGAGGAAGATATTACCACCCACGTGGAAGGGTTCTTGAGTGTTTACACTTACCCTTTCATGTTGGGTCCCCTCGACCCAATCATCGTGGACTTTTGCAAAAAGTACCAGGTGACCCTCGGGCAAATCCACCCCTCTTTCTAGAGGATCGTAATATTGATTCGATTCTTCTCGAGCAAAGTCGACGGGTTCTCCTTCACTCTCGACCACCTCATCAGGTTATACAGCCACCGGCTTTACCGGGGTGGGCTAATAAAGCTCCAGCATTGAGCCACTAAATTTTTCATCTCCAGCATAGACAAGGACAAAGATCGAAGTTGTATGGGTCGATTCATCAGAGTGAAGACTTCGAACCTGATTCCGGCCGAGAAGATATCATTCCCTGATAGGATGGAATATGAAACGTAAGTACGATCCCATTATTATTTTCCGTTCGTTACTTCGCTTCTTCGCTTTCTCTTATCGATGTTCTTTTTCGATGTAGACACTGCTTGGATGCCCATTTCCATCCCTAACCTTGAGAGCTGGGTTAGGGACCTAGTCTCGACCTCAACGTATGTTGAACGTGCATGGCGCGACTTATCAAAAGGCCGATGGGAAGCCAAAAATCATGGTAAGCCCCTTTCATGTATTTGATGATTCGGTTAAAACGTTCTCCTATACTTACTCAATTTCTTTTCCTGCAGGTCTTGGCAAAGATGCAGTCATGAGGCTCCCTTTGGTGAGGAAGAGACTTTAATCCCGGACCCGAAGCCGGCAAAGGATAATACAAGAAAAAGGGCCTCGACTTCTGAGGGGTCAGATCCCAAGAAGAGAGTGGCTCGTAGGTTAAGAAGGAAATCCATTCCTTTGATTGTGGACTCAGTCCAACTCCTAAGGGAGGAAGAGGAAGAAGAGGAGGAAAGACAAGACAACTCCGGGCTGGTGGCCCGAGTGAAGGCGAATTCTGAGGCCAAAAAGACCACTAAATCGGTGGGATCCGAAAGCATTCTCCCCCGAGCTGACGGGGCCTCGGGTGGAGACTTGGGTGGAGTCCTTGAGTTGGCAAGGGCTGGAGACGCCTTTCCTCAGGGTGAAAGGGCGGCGGAATCGGCTGTGGAGGTCGGTATCGAGGCTCCTGGAGACGAAAATAATTCCCCAAGAGACCCACTTGGGGTAATAGAAGTTGCGGACTCCCCGTCCCTCCCTTCATTTTATGAGGAGACAATTTGGGAGGCCCAAGCCATGAATACTCCTTATGCAGAAGGAGCCCACGGAGAGGAGGATCCCTTCCGTGGTTATTTTACCGGGATTGAAGATGTCGCCGGCCTGAGTAACTTGGAAATATCGAGGAAGCATCCAGGTGGGACATCTTCGAGCTTCAGACTGACCAATCAGTTCCTGGCCCCTAACGTCTGTCCCAGGACCAAATGGACAATTGTCATCTCCATCCGGAGGATGCACGGATTTTTGCCGATCCCGTAAGGGTGGCCAGTTATCTTCGGGGTTTGGTCACAGAGGAAGACCAGGACCTAATGTACGAAGTGGAGGCTCCATGTCTTTTCAATGAAGCACAACAAACCTTGAATCGGGTAAGCCTTAACTTCCCTTATTGATATCATACTTGTATTTTTTTTCTTTGTCTAACTTCTTTCTTTTATCTGTGTAGGCCTCGATGCTTCATCATGAAGCATTTTCTATGTCTCGAGCTGAGCTGAGTCGGTACGAGGCCGGCATTTAAAGGCTTACCGAGGAGAGGAATGCCCTTAAACTTATCAGTGGGCAGAAAGAAGAAAAGATCAAGGACCTCTGAACTGAGCTAGCCATGGCTCAGAAAGAACAAAACGACCTGATTGAGCAGGTTATAAAAATCTTAGAAGCTCATGGAATTGGCTCGGGAATGATGGCTAACAATTCGATCCTACAGGTCCAACAGAAGCTCGAGAGAAACCAGCAGCTTCGAGGAGAGCTCTATGTGATGAAGGCAGAGACCTTGGCATGGCAGCAAAATATGGACCGCCTCGCCTCAAAGAAGGAAGCTGCTCGAGCCCAATTGTCATCAGCTGAAAATCAGCTTCAGGGTATGAAAGAGAAGATCTTGGCTCAGGCCAAGAAAATTGAGGAGCTCGAGGCTCGGTTGACCACCGAACTTGCAAAGGCTAAATTTGAGGATGAAAAGGCCAAGGCCGATGCGGAGGCGATCGTGACCATCTACCAGTATGATGCTGAAGTTGCTTAAACCCAAGCAAAGAAAACTGTTGAGGCTACCAAAATCGATCATATTGGGTTGTCGAGCTTGCCAAGTGCCAATCTCGGAGGGAAACCCTCGAGGAGATTCATGCTCGAGGCTTCGATCTCACTAATGAGATAAAAAATGCCAAAGAGCTCGAAGCCGATGCTAAGGCACTGGCCTCCTCCGATGACAATGATGACGCCGGGATTGAGATCGGATCTGAGAGCGGGGGGACCCCAATGGAGAAGAAGCTACCCCCGAAGATAGTTAGGAACTTTAGGATTTTTTCATTTTTGATCTTTTGTGTAGGATCCTGATTGGACCTTGTAAATATCCTTTCATATATATATATATATATATATATATATATATCCCTTTTCTTTCCAACTTGTCTTTATTTCATTTTCTGCCTTATGAAAATTTTGTTTCATTTATGCCTTATGAAAATTTTGTTCTTAAGTTCGAGGCTTATGCAATTTGATCGAATTCGGACTAGTGTAGTTTTTATAATCGAATGAGTTCCTGATCGAACTCTAAGTAGGGTAACTCTTAGGTTTTATTTGAGAGAGGAGGATTGCTCGAACTCAAAATAGAAATGTCCCTTAAGCTTTTGTATTAGGCCGATGTGGACTTTGTAAAAAAGAATGACTTTTTTCCCTTTTCGACTTGAAAAGTTTATTGTTTAATCATATAAAATTTGTTATGCATTAGCATGAAATAAGGGAGTTGTTCGAGAGTTCGAACAATTCTGTACCCATTGGGGTTTCGAGGGTCGATATTACCGAAACCCTTTTTTCATAATGCCTTAGCATGAAATAAAGAATATGTTCGAGAGTTTGAACATTTACGTACCCATTAGGGTTTTCTAGGGTCGATATTATCGAAACATATTGTAATTATTTCAAGATTAGACTTTTTAACCGGTTTATGAAAATATTCGAAGGCCTATTTTATTACGGAATTCGGACATCTCCGAACCGTGTTAATTTGGCCGTAGCTTTTTTAGTTTGGGACTTGCCTCTTGGGCGTTTTTTCCTGTTACACTCTAAACGTGTTCGAAGTGAGTTCCCGAGTGGGGTAGTCGTGGCCTGTAAATTTCGAGGATTGCCTTTTTAAGGTCTTACGGTCTCGAGGTTTTAATAGTTTGATCACATCTATATCAGGCGGCAGTCCCTGAGTGTGGGGTTAGTTGTTCCAACTTCAGTTGTGGTCGGCCCTTAAGCTTGTTTACACAATTGATCAAGAGCATGAAACTGTAAAGCAAAAAATTTCTAAGGCATGAAATGATTGGCAAGGAAAAATACTTCTCTTAATATATGCGTACATGTTTGATGTTAGGGCTCGATTAACCTAAATGGCCACGACTCATTCGACCGTTTGTCCCTTAAAAAATTTACCTATCGAGACCCTGTTGAAACGAAGTACTTTCCTTGCAACAAAGTTGACATTCGAGGGTGATGCCCCCCAGTATTAGAGGTTGATTGTAAAGAAGCATCAAATACTGTTGAATTGCTCTAAGTTAGCATGAACAATGGTTGCCTCGTTAAAAACCTCGCCGAAAAAACCTATTTGGGACAAAAACTGGTCTAAGGGAAAAAGAGTGCAACGCATGCTTTCAGACCTAGGGACTTCATGTTGAAGGATCCATCTAAGTTCTCGATCTAACACCTGCAATTGGTTAATTTAAAACATAAATGAAAATGGAGAAGGTCGTACCTTAGCAGTAATATCGTTTGAGGAGTGATATGTTCCAATTGTTTGGTAGTTGCTCGCCATTCATAGTGCCAAGATTGTAGGATCCTTTTCCGATGATGTCGAGGACCTGATATGGTCCCTCCCAGTTTGGGCCAAGTTTTCCTTTATTCGGGTTTCGAGTGTTGAAGGTGACTTTTCTCATAACTAAGTTCCCGATTTTAAAGTCTCGAAGATTGGCTCTTCGATTGTAATACCTTTCGATCCGCTATTTCTGTGCGGTCATTCGAACGAGGGCTGATTCCTATATTTCATTTAGCAATTCGAGGCTTGTATTCATAGCCTCGTGATTTGACTCTTCCGTTGCATATCGAAACCTGAGGCTAGGTTCCTGACTTCGATCGGAAGCAGAGCTTCGGCACCATATACTAAAGAGAATGGTGTTTCCCCCGTACTAAATTTCGACGTCGTGCGGTACGCCTAAATAACCTCGGTCAGAATCTCTCACCATTTTCCTTTAGCGTCGGTCAATGTTTTCTTTAGATTTTGAATGATGGTCTTGTTTGTCAATTCGGCTTGTCCGTTTCCACTGGGATGATATGTGTCGATAGAATCCTTTTAATCTTGTGATCCTCGAGAAATTTGTTCACTATGCCACCGATGAATTGCTTCCCATTGTCGCATACAATCTCGGCAGGCATCCTGAATCGACATATAATATGGTCCTAAATGAAGTCTATGACTTCCTTTTCTCTGACTTTTTCGAAAGCCTGTGCTTAACCCATTTAGAAAAATAGTCAGTCATAAATGTCACGACCCATTTCCGGAGTCGTGATGGCGCATGTCGTGGAACCAGGCAAGCCACCCGTTATATCTAACTAAATACAATTTCCAATAAGATATCCTTCTTAACAAGTCTGTGAATAAAATAATAATAAATCAAAATTTGGAAACCAGTTTATGAAATTCAAAACCCAATTCCTACTAACCCCGGATCCAGTGTCACACAGCCATGAGCTGCTAGTACGTAATACAACCAAAAAAAAATGACCAACATAGTCTGAAAATAAATACAACGGTAGAAAAGGAAGAGAATACGAGATCACGGTCGCCAGCTGCTACCTCGTCAACTCTGATGAATCTGCTGCTACTCACTGACTAGAGCTGAATCCCGCTGTACCTGGATCTGCACACAAGGTGCAGGGTGTAACGTGAGTACACCAACTCAGTAGTAAAAAAACCAAACTACGGGCTGAGAGGTAGTGACGGACTAAACCTCCGATAATTCGAACAACAGTATATAACTTGGACATGACAGTAATATATTAGGAAATAAACACGATGCATCAACATATGTTTGTAACTCTGTATACTAGCATGAATTCATATGGAATCAAGAATGATGTAAACTCAGTAATCAAACTCTCATAAGGTGGTCCACTTAGTACTAGACTACGGCATCCCGGCCCAGGGAAGTCCATCCTGGATATTACATAAACACAAGTGACACGGTCACCAAGTACTGAGGAATAAGGCCGATCCAGCCCCCACGGAGAAGATCCATCTCCGGAACATAATAACCACAGAGAAAATCCATCTACGGAACATAAGAACCACAGAGAAAATCCATCTCCGGAACGTAAGAACCACAGAGAAAATCTATCTCCGAAACATAATACTCGGACAAGATCCATGTCCAGGGAAATCCATCCCTCAATATCTGTGCGCTCACTGGGGCTGTAAAGACTCCAGAAGGGCTCCTTTCAGCCCAAGCACTATATCAAGCCAACGAAGGCATGATTCCAGGGTCGCTGCGGTGTGCAGTCCGACCTCATAACTGTCTCTAAACTAGGCTTCAAGCCTCACTCAGTCATTACCTTCCAGTCTCACTCACAATGCTCTAAAGTATGAAAATCAGCCCAACCCAATGATAATATAGAATAAACTAGCAACATACGAGACTGAGGAATGAAACATATACTATAACAATACTGAGTATATGAAAACAATAATCATAAATAGAGACAGTAATAATCGACCGTTCCGGTCTGAACATATCGGCGTGAAGCCTTAACATTTATACTTAGCATGATTTCTATTGCGTTCAAGGTAAATTCCACCTTCACAGTACAAATATCAACTTGAGGTAACCATTAGACAGTGTCATGGGATGAGCCAGGCTACAAATATTCGGTGTACACCCTCATGCCCGTCACTTGGCAAGTGCGTCACCTTAATTAACATCGAATATCAAATAGTTTGGGGTTTCGAACCCTCAGTTCCAAGTTTGGAAGCGTTACTTACCTCAAAATCGACTAATATACTACTCCACGGTGCCCTTGCCTCTAAATTCGGCCTCAAACTGCTCCAAATCTACCAACAATCAGTTGTATATCATTATAATATGCTAAGGAACTAATCCAAATCGAAATGTATAAAAAATACTCAAAAATCCCGAAATTGGTCAAACCCGACCCCCAGGCCCACATTCTAAAACTCAGAAATTTTTATACCAAACTTTTCTTCATCATTTCACGAGTCCGTACATATAAGGAACACTAAATTCGGAGTCCAAATGACCCCTCAAATCCCCATTTTAAAGACTCATAATCCCAAGCCCTAATTACCCAAATTTACACTGATTTTTGCCTAATTTTCCACCATAAATCCGACCTTTAAACACATATAAGCGAGTTTAGAGTACAAAAACCTTACCTCAATGAAGAATCCCCTCTTTAAAACCCTTCCAAAAGCATCAAACCCGGATAAAATATTGAGAAAAATGGCTAAAATTCGCGAAGGCATAGTTTCTGTCCAGTGAGTCCGCACCTGCGACCACTTACTCGCACATGCGGATCCCAGGTGCGAAGTTGGCTGAGTGAGAAGAGTCCGCAGGTGCGAGGTAATTTCCGCACCTGCGAGGCCGCATGTGCGGGAAATCCCAAGGACTCTAACTTCTGCACCTGCGATCGACCTCCCGCACATGCGGCCTCGCGGGTGCGGCAATTACCTCGCACATGCGGACTCTTCTCACTCAGCCAACTTCTGCACCTGCGGTGACATGTACTCTCCTACAGAACCGCACCTGCGGCTCCCCATCCGCAGGTGCGAAAACACCAGCAACAGAAACATCAGTAGTGACAAAACCATTCCAAACTCCCCGTTAACCATCCGAAACCATCCTGAGCCCCTCGGGACCCCAACCAAACATACCTAGCATCATATATGATAATTCAAACTTAGTCGAGCCTCCGAAACATCAAACACAACATCAGAACCCCAAAAACACGTCGAATTTAAGCCTATGAACTTTGAATTTCCTAAATTCCACCAACGATGTCGAAACTACCTAAAACAACACCGATTGACCTGAAATTCTGCAGACATATCCAAAATGACATTATGAACCTGCTCCAACTGTCGGAAATGCATTTCGACTCTGATTGCCTATTTTCCACTGCCAACCGAAAATCGCCAAAAACTAACTTTCGCCAATTCAAGCCTAATTCTACACCGGA
The DNA here is from genome assembly GCA_005239505.1 of Nicotiana paniculata. Lineage (NCBI taxonomy): Eukaryota > Viridiplantae > Streptophyta > Magnoliopsida > Solanales > Solanaceae > Nicotiana > Nicotiana paniculata. The sequence continues at coordinate 59,892 of ML312741.1, forward strand.
CATCACAAAAATATTCCGAACACACTCCTAAGTCCCAAATCACCTAACGAAGAAATCCGAGCCATAAAATCCGCATTCTGAGGTTGTTTCCCAATAAATCAACTCTTAGTTGACTTTTTTCCATTATAAGGCTTTCTTTAAAGGCTACATGACTAAACTCTCCACACAACCACTCAATTTCAATCCTACCGACTCTAACACATCAATAACAGAATAACCAACCTATGACAAGTCAATAACAACAATTAAAATGCAGTTTCTACGTAACGACGGACTGGGTCGTTACATTCTCCCCCTCTTAAACAAACGTTCGTCCTCGAACGGGTCTAGAAACATACTTGAAGTCTCAAACAAGTGAGGATATCTGCTCCGCATCTCCCGCCCGGTCTCCCAAGTAGCCTCCTCCACTGGTTGACCTCTCCACTGCACATTTACTGAAGCTATCTCTTTTGACCTCAACTTTCTGACCTCGCGAGCCAAAATAGCTACTGGCTCCACCTCATAAGACATATCATCCTCGAGCTGAATTGTGCTGAAGTCTAACACATGAGACGGGTCACCAACATATTTTCTGAGCATCGACACATGAAATACCAGATGAACACTCGATAGACCGGGTGGCAAGGTAAGTCTATAAGCCACCTCTCCAACCTTCTGAAGCACTTCGAAAGGACCAGTAAACCGCGGACTTAGCTTTCCTCTCTTTCCGAACCTCATAAAACCCTTCATGGGTGATACCTTCAGCAGTACCTTATCCCCTTCCATAAAAAACACATCCCGAACCTTCCGGTCCGCATAACTCTTCTGTCCAGACTGCGCCGTGCGAAGTCGCTCCTGAATCAACTTCACCTTCACCAACACATCCTGAATCAAATATGTGTCCAAAAAATTAGCATCACCAGGCTCGAACCAACCAACCGGAGATCTACACTTCCTACCATATAAACCTCATACGGGGCCATTTGAATACTGGACTGGTAGCTGTTATTATTTGCAAACTTCGCTAGTGGAAGGAATTGATCCCATGAACCACCAAAATCAATCACACAAGCCCGTAACATGTCCTCCAAAATCTGAATAGTCCTTTCCGACTGCCCGTCGGTCTGAGGATGAAATGCAGTGCTCAACTCTACCTCAGTACCCATACCTCTCTGTACGGCCCTCCAAAATTGAGATGTGAACTGAGTACCTCTGTCAAAAATAATAGAAACCGGAACTCCATGCAATCGGACAATCTCCTTAATGTAAATACCAACTAACCGCTCTGAAGTATAAGAAGTGCTGACAGGAATGAAGTGCGCGAACTTGGTCAATCTATCTACAATGACCCAAATAGCATCAAAACCCTTCGAAGTTCGTGGAAGCCCAACTACAAAGTCCATAGTAATCCGCTCCCACTTCCACTTCGGAATATCTAACCTCTGAAGTAATCCACCTGGTATCTTGTGCTCATACTTGACCTGCTGGAAGTTGAGACACCATGCTACATACTCAACAATATCTGTCTTCATCCGCCTCCACCAATACTACTGTCTCAAATCCTGGTACATCTTCGCGGCACCCGGATGAATAGAATACCGCGAACTGTGAGCCTCTTCTAATATCAACTCTCGAATACCATCCACGTTGGGCACGCAAATACGGCCCTGCATCCTCATAACTCCGCCATCACCAATAGTCACATCTCGGGCATCAACCCGACGAACTCTATCCTGAAGAACTAATAAGTGGCGGTCATAATACTGTCGTGCCTTAATCTGGTCAAATAAAGAAGACCGAGAAGCCATGCTAGCTACCACCCGCGGAGGGTCTGACAAATCCAATCTCACCAAATGTCCCGCTAAAGCCTAAACATCAAGTGCTAACGGTCGCTCTACTGCCGAAAGGTAAGCTAGGCTCCCCAAACTCTCGGCTCTGCGACTCAAGGCATCGGCCACTACATTGGCCTTCCCCGGGTGATACAAAATAGTTAAGTCATAGTCCTTAAGAATATCTAACCATATCCTCTGACGCAAATTCAAGTCCTTCTGCCTGAGCAGATACTGCAAGCTACGATGATCAGTGAAAATCTCACATTGTACCCCATACAAGTAATGCCGCCAAATCTTTAAGGCATGAACAATGGCAGCTAACTCAAGATCGTGCACTGGATAATTATTCTCATGCACCTTCAACTGTCTGGGCGCGTAGGCAATCACCCTACCGTCCTGCATCAAAATCGCTGCCAATCCAACTCTAGAATCATCACAATAGACTATGTAAGAAGCCTAAGCCGTAGGCAATACCAATACCGGAGCTGTAGTCAATGCTGACTTAAGCTTCTGAAAGCTCTCCTCGCACTCATCGGACCATCTGAATGGAGCACCCTTCTAGGTCACTCTTGTCAAAGGCGAAGCAATAGAAGAATATCCCTCCACAAAGCGACGATAATAACCTGCCAGACCCAGGAAACTCCTAATCTCCATAGCTAAGGACGGTCTGGGCCAACTCTGCACCGCCTCTATCTTCTTCGGGTCCACCTGAATACCCTCACTAGACACTACGTGACCCAAGAAAGCTACCGAACCAAGCCAAAACTCATATTTGGAGAACTTTTCATAAAGCTTCTGCTCCCTCAATCTCTGCAACACAACCCTCAAATGCTGAGCGTGCTCCTCCTGGATACGAGAGTACACCAGGATTTCATCAATGAACACAATAACGAATGAATCAAGCTAAGGCTGAAACACGTTGTTCATCAAATACATGAACACAGATGGGGCATTGGTCAGCCCAAAGGGCATAAACAGAAACTCATAGTGGCCATATCTAGTCCTGAAAGCAGTTTTCGGAATATCAGAATCCCGAATCTTCAGCTGATGGTACCCAGACCTCAAGTCAATCTTAGAGAACACCCTAGCTCCCTGAAGCTGATCAAACAAGTCATCAATACTGGGCAAAGGATACCGGTTCTTCACCGTAACCTTGTTCAACTGACTATAGTCAATGCACATACACATGGATCCATCCTTCTTCTTTACGAACAACACCGGTGTACCCCAAGGCGACACACTAGGCCGAATGAACCCCTTATCTAGGAGTTCCTGAAGTTGTTCCTTCAATTCCTTCAACTCTGCTGGGGCCATGCAGTAAGGGGGAATAGAGATAAGCTGAGTGTCTAGTAATAAGTCAATACCAAAATCAATATCCCTGTCAGGTAGCATGCTTGGAAGGTCTGCTGGGAAGACTTCCAGGAACTCATGGACCACAGGAACATAATCAATGGAAGGAGTCTCACTACTAACATCTCTCACAAAAGCCAGTTAAGACTCACACCCCTTCCCAATCATACACTGAGCCTTCAGAAAGGAAATCACCCTGCTAGGTACGTACTCCACCGAACCTCTCCACTCAATCCTCGGCAATTCGGGCATCGCTAAGGTCACGGTCTTGGTGTGACAATCGAGAACCGCATGGCATGGAGACAGCCAATCCATGCCCAAAATCAAATCGAAGTAAACCATGTTAAGCAATAATAGATCTTCCCGGGTCTCCCGACCCCCAATGGATATAATACAAGACCGGTACACCCCGTCTACCACAACAGTATCCCCCACCCGAGTCAACACATAAACAGCTGAAAATAAAGACTCATGGGGCGTATCCAAGAAATGTGAAAAGTATGAAAAAACATATGAATACATAGAACTAGGATCAAATAATACTGCAGCATCCCGGTGACAAACTGAGATAATACCTATAATCACTACATCTGAAGCTATGGCATCTGGTCTGCGCGGAAGTGCATAGAAACGGGCATGCCCTCCACCTGACCGACCTCCCCATTTGGAGAGGCCTCTGACTGACTGACCTCCACCCCTAGCTGCCTGAGTGGGTGTGTAGAAACTGGTGCTGAAGTTGGAGGCTGGCTCCTATGCTGAAATGAACTACCAGAAAGTCGGGGACAATACCTCTTGATGTGACCCGGATCCCCACACTTGAAACAACCCCTCCCAGTAATTGATGATGGGGACTGAAGGTAACCCCTAGAACAAGGGTAGCTGCAAGAAGAACCATGTGCTGAGGAATCCTGAACTGATGGTGGCCAGGATGAGCTCTGGGCTAGAAGTGCACTAAATGAGGAACGGTCCGAATGAGAGCTACGGGGACCGTGTCCTGATGAAGCACCACTGTAAGCTGGACGAGCTGGCGGAGGAGGCCTGAATGGTCTGCCTCTGCTGTGACGAGACTGACCTCCTGAGTGATCACCACTATAACTACCAGAACCTCGAGGCCTCTTGGCCTCTCTCTCAACACGCTCCTGGGAGTGCACTGACTCAATCCCCCTGGCTATGTCAACTACCTCCTTAAAAGAAGCACCGGATACCCTCTCCCTGGTCAGAAAAATCAGTAGCTGATAAGCGAGACCATCAACAAATCTCTGAATCCTCTCTCTGTCTGTTGGAACTAGCTAGATGGCATGACGGGCTAACTCAGAGAAACACATCTCGTACTGCATCACGGTCATGTCTCCCTAACGCAACTTCTCGAACTCTCTGCGCAGCTCCTCTCTGCGAGACTGTGGTCGATATTTCTCCAGAAAGAGAATGGAGAACTGGTGCCATGTAAAGGGCGCTGCATCAGCAGGTCTACGCCTCTCATAGGCCTCCCACCAAGCAAGTGCATCTCCTGAAAACTGGAATGTAGTGAATGGAACCCCACTGGCCTCTAATATCCCTACAGTATGTAGTATCCTCTGACACTTGTCCAAGAAGGCCTAGGCATCCTCGCCCTCTGTACCACTAAAAGTCGGAGGCTGGAGTCTGTTGAACCTCTCCAACCTGCGTTGCTCATCATCAGCTAAAGCTTGGACCACATAATCTTGTACCGGAGCAATCTGCTGCACTGGGGCTGCCCCAGGTGTCTAAAGACCCTGAGTGACCTGCTCAGGTGTTCGGGCAGCTGGAGTCTGGATGCCTCCCCCGGCCTGAGAAGTAGTAGCAGTAGTGGACATAGTGATGGCCTGTGCCAAGCTGGCGCACACCGTTAAAATCTGGGCTAGGGTCTCCTGAAGACCCGGAATCACAATGGGCACTGCTGGTGCCTGAGTCTACCCCGCTGGAATCTCAGCTGTGGGGACCTGCTCCTAGGCAATAAGAGGGTCCGCAAGTGCTGCCCCGGCTGCTGTGGGGGCTGCACCCCTCCCTCTGCACGACCTCGACCACGGCCTTGACCTCGGGCTGGTCCTGCTGGTGTCTAGTCACCACTATCGGTAGCACGAGTCCTCACTATTTGGTGAGAGAATGTAAACAATAGAAGTTTAGTTTCAGAGTCGCACGACAGAATTCAAAAATGTGGGACTTTCCTAAGGGTTTTGTAGCCTCTCGAAGATAAGTACAGACGTCTCCAAACCGATCCGCAAGACTCTAATAAACCTACTCATGACTGGTGAGACCCATTTAACCTAGGGTTACGATACCAACTTGTCACGACCCATTTTTGGAGTCGTGATGGCTCTTGTCGTGGAACCAGGCAAGCCACCCATTATATCTAACTAAATACAATTTCCAATAAGATATCCTTCTTAACAAGCCTGTGACTAAAATAATAGTAAATCAAAATTTGGAAACCAGTTTATGAAATTCAAAACTCAATTCCTACTAACCCCGGATCCAGTGTCACACAGTCATGAGCTGCTAGTACGTAATACAACCAAAAAGAAATGACCAACATAGTTTGAAAATAAATACAACGGTAGAAAAGGAAGAGAAGACGAGATCACAGTCGCCAGCTGCTACCTCGTCAACTCTGATGAAACTGCTGCTACTCACTAACTAGAGTTGAATCTCGCTGTACCTGGATCTGCACACAAGGTGCAGGTGGTAACGTGAGTACACCAACTCAGTAGTAACGAAACCAAACTACGGGCTGAGAGGTAGTGACGGACTAAACCTCCGATAATTCGAACAACAGTATATAACTTGGATATGACCGTAATATATCAGGAAATAAACACGATGCATCAACACATGTCTGTAACTCTGTATACTAGCATGAATTCATATGGAATCAAGAATTATGTATACTCAGTAATCAAACTCTCATAAGGTGGTCCACTCAGTACTAGACTACGGCCTCCCGGTCTAGGGAAGTCCATCCCGGATATTACATAAACACAAGTGACACGGTCACCAAGTACTGAGGAATAAGGCCGATCCAGCCCCCACGGAGAAGATCCATATCTGGAACATAATAACCACGGAGAAAATCCATCTCCGGAACATAAGAAGCACGGAGAAAATCCATCTCCGAAACGTAAGAACCACGGAGAAAATCCATCTCCAGAAAATAATACTCGGACAAGATCCATGTCTAGGAAAATCCATCCCTCAATATTTGTGCGCTCACTGGGGTGTAAAGACTCTGGAGGGGCTCCTTTCAGCCCAAGTGCTATATCATGCCAACGAAGGCATGATTCCAGGATCGCTGCGGTGTGCAGTCCGACCTCATAACTGCCTCGAAACGAGGCTTCAAGCCTCACTCATTCAGTTTCTTCCAGTCTCACTCACAATGCTCTAACATATGAAAATCAGCACAACCCAATGATAATATAGAATAAACTAGCAACTTACGAGACTGAGGCATGAAACATATACTATAACAGGACTGAGTACATGAAAACAATAATCATAAATAGAGACAACAATAATCGATCGTTCCGATATAAACATATCGGTGTGAAGCCTTAACATTTATACTTAGCATGATTTCTATTGCGTTCAAGGTAAATGCCACCTTCATAGTACAAATATCAACCTGAGGTAACCATTAGACAGTGCCATGGGATGAGCCAGGCTACAAATATTCGGTGTACGCCTGCATGCCCGTCATTTGGCAAGTGCATCACCTTAATTAACATCGAATATCAAATATTTTGGGGTTTCGAACTCTCAGTTCCAAGTTTGGAAGCGTTACTTACCTCAAAACCGGCTAATATACTACTCCGCAATGCCCTTGCCTCTAAATTCAGCCTCCGAGTGCTCCAAATCTACCAACAATCAGATGTATATCATTATAATATGCTAAGGAACTAATACTAATCGAAATGTATCAAAAATATTCAAAAATCCCGAAATTGGTCAAACCTGTCCCCCAGGCCCACATTCTGAAACTCAGAAATTTTTATACCAAATTGTTCTTCATCATCTCACGAGTCCGTACATATAAGGAACACTAAATTCGGAGTCCAAATGACCCCTCAAATCCCCATCTTAAAGACTCATAATCCCAAGCCCTAATTACCCAAATTTACATTGATTTTCCCCTAATTTTCCACCAGAAATCCGACCTTTAATCACATATAAGCGAGTTTAGAGTCCAAAAACCTTACCTCAATGAAGAACTATCGAATCCCCTCTTCAAAACCCTTCCAAAATCTTCAAACCCGGATGCAAAATTGAGAAAAATGGCTAAAATTCGCGAAGGCACGCTTTTATACTTTCTGTCCAGTGGGTCCGCACCAGCGACCACTTACTCGCACCTGTGGAACCGCACCTACGGATCCAGGTGCGCACCTGCGGAAAATCCCAAGGACTCTAACTTCTGCACCTGCGATCGACCTCCCGCACCTGCGGCCTCGCGGGTGCGTCAGTTACCTCGCACCTGCGGACTCTTCTCACTCAGCCAACTTCCGCACCTGCGGTGACATGTCGACTCCTGCGGAACCGCACCTGCGACTCCCATCCGCAAGTGCGAAAACACCAGCAACAGAAACATCAGCAGTGACAAAACCATTCCAAACTCCCCGTTAACCATCCGAAACAATCCCGAGCCCCTCGGGACCCCAACCAAACATACCGATGTATCATATATGATCATTTAAACTTAGTCGAGCCTCCAAAACATCAAACACAACATTAGAACCCCAAAAACACGTCGAATTCAAGCTTATGAACTTTGAATTTTCTAAGTTCCACCAACGATGTCGAAACTACGCAAAACAACTCCGATTGACCTAAAATTTAGCAGATATATCCAAAATGACATTACAAACCCGTTCCAACTGTCAGAAATCCATTCTGACTCGATATCCTATTTTGCACTGCCAATCGAAAATCGCCAAAAGCTAACTTTCGCCACTTCAAGCCTAATTCTTTACCTGATATCACAAAAATATTCCGAACACACTCCTAAGTCCCAAATCACCGAGCTATCCGATCCATAAAATCCACATTCCGAGGTCGTTTCCCAATAAGTCAACTCTTACTTGACTTTTCCCATTATAATGCTATCTTTAAAGGCTACATGACTGAACTCTCCCCACAACCACTCAGTTTCAAGCCTACCGACTCTAACACATCAATAACAGAGTAACCAACCTATGACAAGTCAATAACAACAATTAAAATGCAGTTTCTACATAACGACGGACCGGGTCGTTACAATAAATAAAATAAACTGAGCTTTACCTGGGGCTGATGGCAGAGGGATGACGACGTCCATTCCTCATTTCATGAACGCCCATGGGGATAGGACCGAGTGGAGCTTCTCTTCGGGCTGGTGAATCATCGGTGCATACCTTTGACATTTATCGCACTTTCGAACAAACTATTCGATATCCTTTTCCATATCGGCCCAATAGTACCTTACTCTGATAACTTTGTGAACCAATGACTCGGCACCAGAATGTTTCCACAAGTGCCTTCATGAATTTCCTGTAGGACGTAGTCGGTGTCTCCTGATCCCAAACATATCGCCAATGCTCCATCGAACATTCTCCTAAACAGTGTTCCATCCTCAGCCAATGTGAACCGTGTTGCCTTTGTGCATAGAGTCCTTAGGATCCGATGGAAAATTCTCGTTCTTTAGGTATTCGATATACTTATTCCTCCAATCCCCGGTCAGGCTTTTAGAGTTTATTTCGGTGTGGCCCTCTTCGATTACTGACCTCGAAAGTTGTACGACAGTCCCCGAGCTAAGTTCATCATCTTCTACTGATGAACCCAAGTTTGCAAGGGCATTGGCTTTGCTATTTTGCTCTTGTGGTACGTGTTGTAGGGTCCATTCCTTAAATCGATGTAGAGCCACATGTATTTTGTCCAAGTACCTCTACATTCAGTCTTCTCGAACCTCGAAAGTTCTGTTGACTTGGTTTACTACAAGTAGGGAATCAAACTTGGCCTCGATGACCTCTGCTCCTAAACTTTTAGCTAGCTCGAGACCTGCAATCATGGACTCATACTCGGCCTCATTGTTAGTTAATTTTGAAGTTCTGATAGATTGTCTAATTGCATTAACCGTGGGTGGCTTCAAAATGATGCCCAGCCTGGACACCTTCACATTCGAAGCACCGTCTGTGAGGAGGGTCCACACCCCCGATCATGTACCCAATTTTAATAATAGTTACTTTTGGACCTCGGGTACGAGGGCGGGCGTGAAGTCGGCCACAAAGTCTACGAAAATTTGAGACTTAATGGTCGTTCGGGGTTGATACTCGATATCATAACCACTGATCTCGATGACCCATTTGACCAGTCGACCCGAGAGTTCGGGTTTATGAAAAATATTGCGAAGGGGATAGGTAGTCACAACACAAATTGGGTGACACTGAAAATATCGTTCGGGTTTTAACTTCCTAGAGGCGCTTATTAAAGCTAGTGTCAAGTTTTCTAAGTGCGAGTATCGGGTATCGGCCTCACCTAAAGTCCGACTAACATAGTAAATAGGAAATTGTGTACCTTGATCTTCTCGAACTAGGACCCCACTTACCACGATTTTCGAGACTGTTAAGTATAAGTAGAGTTGCTCATCCGCTTTCGGAGTGTGAAACAGTAGAGGGCTCGATAGGTAACGTTTAATTCTTCCGAGGCTTATTGGCATTACGGGGTCCATGCAAAATTGTTCTTCTTCTTAAGCAGTGAGAAGAACCGGTGACTTCTATATGAGGACCTCGAAATGAATCGACCTAGGGCGGCTATGCGACCCGTTAACCTTTGCACGACCTTAACATTATCCACGATTGTGATATCTTTGATGGCCTTGATTTTATCGGGGTTGATCTCGATCCCCCGATTTGATACCATGAAGCCTAGGAACTTCCCCGAGCCGACCCCGAATGCGCATATCCCCGGGTTGATCTTGATGTTGTACTTTCTCAGTATGTCGAAGGTCTACTGCAAATGTTTCAAATGGTCCTCTTCTTGTAGGGACTTAACTATCATGTCATCAATATATACTTCCATTGATTTTCCTATTTGTTCTTCGAACATTCGATTTACTAGGCGTTGGTAAGTCGCACCAGCATTTTTTAGTCCGAACGACATTACATTATAACAATAGGTGTCGTACTTAGTAATAAATGAAGTCTTTTCCTGATCTTCCGGGTTCATCTGTATTTGATTGTATCCGGAGTAGGCATCGAGAAAACTGAGAATCTCATGGTCAACCGTGGCATCAATCATACAATCGATATTTGGCAAAGGAAAAGTGTCCTTCGGGAATGCTTTGTTTAGGTCCTTATAGTCTTCGCACATCCTAAGTTTATCTCCCTTTTTAGGGACTACGACTACGTTTGCTAACCACTCGGGATATTTTACTTCCCGAGTGGACCCTATTTTGAGAAGTTTGGTTACCTCGTCCTTGATGAATGCGTGTTTAACCTCGGATTAGGGCCTTCTCTTTTGCTTTACCGGACGGAACTTCGGGTCCATAGATCAATCGATGGGTAGTGATCTCCAGTGGGATCCTTGTCATATCAAGGTGGGACCAAGCAAAGCAATCCATATTATCTAGAAGGAATTTAATGAGTTTTTCCCTGATCTCGGGGATTAACCCCATGCCCAGGTATACCTTTCGCTCGGGCAGGTACTCAATCAATATGACTTGATCCAGCTCCTCGATCATTGATTTTGTGGAATCTGAATCATCGGAAATTATGAAGGATCGGGGGATCCAATGTTCATCATCCTCGTCCGCCCCTTGTTCCTCCGGTTGGGTCGAGGCTGGTACCTGTGGTTTCTATTTAGCCTCCCGCTTTTCTTTTGACTCCGATACCTTTATTGATGAAGGCGTTGATATCGTTATTACTTCATCGACCGCGAACATCTTATTGGCAGCATATTGTTCCCCATATACCATTTTTACTCCATCCGGTGTTGGGAATTTCAGAACTTGGTAAAGGGTTAAGGGGACCGCCCTCATGTTATGAATCCAGGGTCTTCCGAGCAGGGCGTTGTATCTCATATCTCCCTCGATCACATGGAACCTTGTTTCTTGAATGGTCCCGACTACGTTTACTGGAAAGATGATTTCACCTTTAGTAGTTTCACTCGCCATGTTGAAACCATTGAGGACTCGAACTACGGGCACAATCTGATCCTGCAGGTGGAATTTCTCCATGACCCTCGATCGAATAACGTTGGCCGAGCTTCCTGAATCAAATAAAACATGTTTAACCTGAATTTTATTCATTAGAATAGATATTACATGTGCATCATTGTGGGGTTCTGATATCCCCTCTGCTTCCTCGTCATTGAAGGACAAGGTTCCTTCTGGCACGTAGTCTCGAGTCCGTTTTTCCCTGGTGATCGATACCTTGGTGCGTTTGAATACATGTCCTTGTGGAATATCGACCCCACCAAAGATCATGTGAATCACGTGTTGTGGTTCTTCTTGTTTGTTCTTCCTATTTGCGTCCATGTCTCTAAGTGATTTTTAGCTCGGTCGTTCAAGAATTCTCGAAGGTGACCCTCGTTGAATAGACGGGCTACCTCCCCTCTTAGTTGTATGCAGTCCTCGATTCTATGACCATGAGTACCATGGTTTTTTCATATTTGGTAAGGGTTCCTTTGTGCCAGATCGGTCTGTAGGGGTCTAGGCCATCTAGTATCCTTGATCCGCCCAATGGCTGATACAGTACCCGATGCGTCGATGCTGAAGTTGTATTCCGATAGTTGTGGTGCTTCTGTGGGCTCGACATGTTTATCGAAGCCACTCTTACTCATGAGCCCTCGGGAACTCTATCCTCAATCATTCCTTCGGTCATTTCAAATGGGATTGCATGTAGGGCCGTTGTTCCTATGATCTCTGTCGTACGGTTGATACCGATCTCTGTTCGATCAGGGTTCTCTATCGATGTCCCTTTGAACTCTACCGACAGGGCCTGTTTGGATAAACGGAACCAGAAGAAGTTCCTAACTGATCTTCCTCGACCCTGATTTTTGACTGGTACCAATTGTACACATCGGCCCAGGTCACAGCTGGATACTCAATTAAGTTTTGTTTTAGCTGTAGTGAAGCTACCAAACTTCGTTTGTTCAATCCTTGAGTAAAAGCTTGGACATCCCAATCATTTGTGACCGGGGTTAGATCCAAGCGTTCCATCTGGAACCGGGATACGAATTCCTTTAACATTTTGTTGTTATTTTGTTTCACTTTGATGAGGTCCGACTTTTTAGTCGTGACCTTTGTCGCCCCCTTTTTTCTCGCGAAACCGGATTTCGACACGTGACAACTCTTTTAAGGAAGGTGTTAAAAGAGAGGGTCGCCACCTAACGGATTTAAGGTGCGTTAGGACACCTATTTGCAGATAACTCTGGTCTAACCAGATTGCGTCACCAAAGATCGGGTAAGGGCTCAAATTACCTCGAGAAGAAGGTGTTAGGCATTCCTCGAGGTCCACAACTGTGGGTCCCGTGTGAACTCGAATTATATGAATTAGTCCAAAACAAGAGGGAAAGACAAGAGGTTCGGCAATTATTATAAAAAATCTACCAATAAACAAAAATAATTGATTTTAAGACAAGATGGGGGTCCTAAGTTTTTTTTAACCTAAAGGATTACCCCGTGCAACATAATAATACTTCGTAACTCCCTCGAGATGGGGTGTTACTCGTATTATTCAGCATGCACAGACTATCATCCCCTACTACCCGATTATTATCTTTAAGTTGTTACCTAAGGCGCGCTAGTTAATTCTAAGCCGTGTCTTATGTGTGCACTACCAGTCTCATGCCTATGGTCCTGGAGGAGTTTGGAACTCTATTTTTGGGTGGTTATAAACCTAACTTAGGTTGCTCAAAATGATAAAACTAGGCGACATACGAAACAAATTGGACTTCATATAAAGGTAATTAAGGGCTCAAGTTAGCCTCCACACTTAGACAACAAATGCACGCAAATAAATTAGGCGTTTGACAATTTCAGAATTGAGACGAGTTAAAGTCATTAAGCCTTATAGACATGATTTCTATGTGACCTTGGAATTCAAACGTGCAGGTGGTTTCAGATGTAAGGGGCTATTTTAAAGGCATGATTTCTGAAAAACTATATATTTTAGGGAATCTCGTATTGCATACTGATTACTAAAATTACAGATTATATGTATATAAACCTATAGACATGATATTTAGGTGCAATAGTTGGCAGTGAACCATGGAAAATATTAAAAATTACTCAGTTTGATCCTATGGGCATGCTTTCTAATAGTGGTGATGGAACAGTGTTGAAAGTTCAATATTAACACTTAAAATCGAGTGGGATTACCCGATATGCATGATTTCTACAATAAGCGATTGAAACTGATTTTAGCTCCTATAGGCATGTCTCCTAAGTAATCACTTATAACAACAATACATTAACCAATTAAAATCCTATAGGCATGATTTCTAAAATGTAGATTTGTAGAGCATGACCTAACATGACCCTATGGATATACTGTAATGCAAATTGAAACATTGGTCACTTTATTTCCTATAGGCATGATATCTAGCATGTAGAAGCAGAATATGTTAAACGAATTAAACACCTATAGACAGGTTATCTAACACGCACAGTAGCAGAACATGTTCGAGCAAAGTAATCACCTATAGGCAGGATTTCTACCCGTTTTATGCGAATATTAAAATAAACCCATTTTCCCAATTTTTACTAACACCCAATTGTTATTACAACATTGTTACTGACCCAATGAATGGAATAAATTACAGAGTTACAAAATATCTATAGTGGGCCTAAGGCAGGCCCAAAGTATACTCAGCCCGGCCAGGCCTTCAATATTATATCCAACGGGCTTCAACATAGCCCAAAAGCAATCTCCATTTACACAAAATAGCCCATATCAAGTAACCATAATTTTGATAAAAAAAAAAGTCCCAGGAGAATGGCCATTTATACGAACCAACTGGTTTAGCTAGTAGGTGAAAAAAAAGGAGGCAAAGTTGAGAAATTAGGGAAAAGTGGCAGAGAAACCTAGAACCTAGTGTGTCATAGTTCCCAAGGGCTTCAAGAACCCAGGGTAGTGCTTACACTAGGGAGGTTAGTAGAGGAGATTAGGGTTGAGGGATTGGGCTTTCAGCCAGCCCCAGAATTAAACTCATAACAGGAAACAACCAGTGAAAATAGTAGTAAAGTAATAGGTTTGGAAAGCATTTGCAATCTTATATGATAATCACTTAATGAACTGAAGAGACAAACTAACACATCGGGCAGGGTGATACATGATAAGGGACAAAGACCCTAGGATTGCAAAGTTAACTTGCCAGGGCATTAGGCTAGTAAAACCAAGTAATGCAACCAGTTTAGGACTCAATGGATCAGATTATACTAAACTCAGGTTTAAAAGTATAATACTAAAAAGGTCAGGTATCATAGAGGGCATTAGTCAAAGAGGATTAGTTTGAAAGATCACAAGTTATCAGAGGTACATATTGGTCATGGCAAGAACACATAGAGTGGTAACAATACTCATAGGAGCATAAAACATTTAGAGTAAAGGTCTTAAACAAGTTGGGGCAGGTTAATAACATCAATTAACCATTGGAAGTTCATAATTAGGTAGATAACATGTATTAAACCATGTAATCAAAACATAATATTCGAGTTATCAACAACACTAAACTAAGCATGCTTTATTTTGTCCAAATTAACTAAGTTAGGTGCAAAGACATCATTAAGCTAGCAATTATAGACAGAATCAAACAGGAAAAGAGTTAGGAGAACATATCAGATCATGCAACTCAAAGAACATGATAATTAAACATAATAAACATTGCGAAAGTCAGAAACTAATCAGTGATTGTTCAATAAACAAGAAAAGAACTGCAGTAAGGACCCAGAGTCTCGACTGTGTCAAGTTCCAAGGGTTTCAAGAACCCAGAGAAATGCTCACACCCAAGAGAGGTCGAGAAGAATAGAAATCCGGTAGCCTTAGCTTTCAGCCGGCTAAGAGCCAAACAGAACAGAGTAGTAAGAAAATATAGAGTAGAAACCTTAGTTTTTAGTGAAGAATAGTGATTGAAGTTTTTTTCAAAAGGGGAAGAGGAATCGGTTTATATAATAGTAGAATAAGAACATAAATAAGGAAATACAAACAATCAGACCGTAAAAGGACAGAAAACACATAAATCAATTAAAAATCAAATTAGGAGAATAAGTCGGTAATCCCTAATTTTCAGGGAAAACAAATATTACCAGAATATATACGAAAATAATAGGATATGGAGAATATGGACATAATAACACTTAAAATCAGAGAATCAAACCAATTTTGGTTCGATCTAAAAAGATCTGAAAATCCTAGTTTTAGGGTAAGTAAAAATCAACAAAAGATACACAAAGATTCGTACTGACAATAGAACGAGGGATGAATATAGACAAAATAGTAGAAAGGTCAAGTATTTGAACCGATTTTGGTTCGATCTTGATGAGATCTGCTTGCCATGTTTAGCCAAGCAGTATAGAAGAGTACCCAGTACGAGGGAGAGGTTGTATATGGCAAAGAATAGCCATAGAATCCCATATTGGGTGGGATTATGAGAGATTTTAGGGGGCGGCGACTATGCTTTTAGGAAGGGGAAGGAAGGTGAGGATATAAGGGTGACGGACAGTGAGAATGAGGTTAGGGTTAGGGGGTTTGGGTAGTTAAAGGGGGTGGTTTGATGTGGGTCGTTGACCTCCTCGATTAGAAGGGAGCTGGGTCGGGTTTGTTTGGACGGGTCGCGATAGGGTTGTGGGATTGAGTTTATGTGATTTGGGATAGGGTGTTGACTTTGGGCCACAGCTTGGTCCGAAAAATAGGTAGGATTTAAAGGCTAGTTTTTTAAATACCCAATAATTAACCAAAATAATTTATTAAATATTTAATAAATAACAAAAATGTTATTTGTATACTAAAATATTAAAAGATAATTACTTAACATTACCAAAATATAAAAAGTTATTATTTGCATAAATAATACAATTATACATGAATATGGGCTATTATTGCAAAAATGTGCAATTAGCCCTAAAATGCAAATGTAATTATAAAAAAATGCAGTAAAATATTTAAAACATACATGTTGGTGTAAATTATAAGTTTAGATAATTAAATTATCATAAAAATAAATTGAAATATAATTACTGGATATTTATATAAATAAATGCATAAATAAATTGATTTAAAGCCCTTTAAAAATTATGAAAAATTATGAAAAATGCTTGTATAGCTTATAAGCTAAATGATGATGCAAATATACTATTTTTAAAGTGTGTGTGTGTGTGTGTGTATATATATATATATATATATATATATATATATATATTAGGTATCAATAGCTGCCCCTCTTTACCCGGGAATGATGAAAGAGTTGTTGGGTAAAGAAATGATGACCGATTTTGACCGAATGGGGGATTTGAAAAAATATAAGCCAAACTCCGGTTTCTGAGTTGCCTACATATCCCCGGTTTTACGGGAATCAGGTCGTGTGTAGTTCTGGATCCAGTGGTGGACTAAGCCGACGGAGTTGTTGTAGGAATGGACAGGTTCATCTAGATAGGACAATATCGGAATTCTGAATAAATGTACCTTGGAACAATTATAGATATTTGACCGGTTATCAAGTGGAAATGGGTAACGGACGGTGGTTGGTTACGTTTGAAATAATTAAAGGATGTGAACGTTGAACGGAAATCGGAGTGAAGATTGCTCCCGTTAGGAGAACGGTTACTTCCGGGATTACCTGCAAAACTTAAAACACGATGCATGCAAGTATATATGGATTATTGCGAGAATTTAAACATGATTAAATTTTCCTTCGGACCACGAAGTTTGTCTTTGGACGGTGAGGATGATGTCCTTAGACCATGACGTCATGGGCCATAAATCGGGTGGTAAGGAATTCGCAGGCCATGAAATGATATCCTCGGGCCATGAGGATGGTGCCTCTGGACTATGACACCTTTGAATGATGATGTGCACTATGAGAGATCCTCAGGCCATGGAATGATGTCTTACGGCTATGAGGATGATGTCTTCGTACTATGACGCCTTTGGACAAAATGGTGATGCTTCAACCCATAAAATGCAAAGATATGATGCTTGGTCATATGCGAAATGCAAAGATATGATGGAGATAGTATTTAATCTTGAGGAAAAGGCAGTGCTTAGCCTTATGAAATTAGGGAGTCAATGCTTAGCCTCATACAAAGAGGTAGACAATGATTAGTCTCATGTAGGGAAAGGCAGTGCTTAGCTTTATACAAGAAGGGAGGCAGTGCTTAGCTTCATGCTAAGAAAGAGACAATGCTTAGTCTCATGCAGGGAAATGCAATGCTTAGCCTTATGCAATTAGGGAGGCAATGCTTAGCCTCATGTAAAGAGGAGACACTTCTTAGTCTCATGCAGGGAAAGGCAATGCTTAGCCTTATGCAATTAGGGAGGCAATTCTTAGCCTCATGCAAAGAGGAGACAATGCTTAGTATCATGCAGATAAAGGCAATGTTTATCCTTATGAAATTAGGGAGGCAATGCTTAGCCTCATGAAAAGAGGAGATAATACTTAGTCTCATGTGGTAAAGGCAATGCTTAGCTTTATGCAATTAGGGAGGCAATGCTTAGCCTCATGCAAAGAGGAGACAATTCTTAGTCTCATGCGGGAAAGGCAGAGCTTAGCCTTGTTCGATTAAGGAGGCGGGGCTTAGCCTCGTGCAAAAATGGAGACAATGCTTAGTCTCATGCAGGGGAAGGTAGTGCTTAGCCTTATAGAGTTAAGGAGGAAGGGCTTAGCCTCATGCAAAAATGGAGGCAATGCTTTGTCTCATGCAGGGTAAGGCAATGCTTATCCTTATGCAATTAAGGAGGCAGGGCTTAGCCTCATGCAAAAATGGAGACAATGTTTAGTCTCATGAAGAGGAAGGCAGTGCTTAGCCTTATGCAATTAAGGAGACATGGCTTAGCCTCATGCAAAAATGGAGACAATGTTTAGTCTCATGCAATGAATAGATAATAAGTGATAGCAGAGTATTTCTTAGCTAGAGATATGTTTGCGTTTGGAAGTTTTGTCGTTATGAAGATAGTGATTCTGAGGTGTGCACGTAGTTGAGAATATTTCGTGTTCCTGCATCCAAAGAAAAATCGTGAGTTCTACGGGGAAGGTTGATTTGTTCCTTCACCTGCTTGCTTTGCTTTGCTCTATATCGAAATCCTGCTCGACTTACCATAGGTAGCATCTGGCTATTTCAAAAAATAAAGTTTTCGAGAAAATATGCGTGCATTTGATGAATTCAGTTATTTAAAGTATATACTATCAAATAAATTCAATGAACCAATGACTGTGACACTTTTAGAGATATTGCGACTTCTTTGAATTAGAATTTTGAGGGTCCTCAAAATTTTGCCCCAGTTTACCAGGCGATTATTTGACTGTTCTGCATATGAGAAAGTTGGTTGGACTTGCTCCGGAATTTTTAGGGTCCTCCTCAAAATTCTGCCACAGTTTCTGATTGTGGGGAAAATGAAGATTTTATTGAATTGTGACCGAACCCACAGGGGTTCCTACGTATCCCTTCTTAAACGGGAATCAGTTCAAGCATAGTTTAGTTACATCAGATGGAGAAGTGCAAACATTCTAAACGTAGTATTTTTTGACTGCGCCTGAGTTGATAGGCTTTGTCCAAATTTCTCCGTCCATTTATGTGAGTATGAATGCTCCTCCAGTTAGTACTCTGTGAACCATGTAGGGCCCTTGCCAATTGGGTAAAAATTTCCCTTTGGCCTCATCTTGATGCAGGAAGATCTGCTTCAGCACCAGCTGCCCTAGTGTGAATTGTCTGGGTTTGATCTTTTTGTTGAATGCTCTGGACATTCTATTCTGATAAAGTTGACCATGGCACACTGCGTCCATTCTTTTCCCGTCAATGATAGCTAACTGCTCGTAGCGACTTCTTATCCATTCTGCATCACTGATTTCAGCTTCTTGTATAATTCTTAAGGAAGGAATCTCGACCTCGGCAGGAATGACAGCTTCAGTACCATAGACCAGCAAGTAAGGAGTTGCCCCGGTTGATGTGCGGACTGTGGTACGATATTCCAATAAGGAAAATGGTAATTTCTCGTGCCACTGCTTGTGATTTTCTACCATCTTTCTCAATATTTTCTTGATATTCTTGAAGGTTTCGCACATAGCTTTCATTAAGTCACTATTGATATTGGCGGCATTGTTGGTGATGATGGAATCTGGCACCCCGAATCGGCAAACAATACGATCTTTGACAAAATCTGCGACGACTTTCTTGGTTACAACTTTGTAAGATGTAGATTCAAACCATTTTGTGAAGTAATCTATGGCCGCTAAAATGAACTTGTGCTTGTTTGAAGCGGCGGGCTCGATTGGACCAATGACATCCATTCCCCAAGCGGCAAAAGGCCAAGGTGCACTTGTTGCATTGAGTTCATTTGGTGGCACTTGTATCATATTTGCATGTATTTGGCACTAATGACATTTTTGGACATACCTGATGTAGTATGTTTCCATAGTCATCCAAAAATATCCCGCTCTTAGTATCTTCTTGGCTAAAATGAAACCGTTCATGTATGGTCCTCAAGTTCTAGCGTGTATCTCTTCGAGCAATTGGAAGCTTCCTTGGCGTCAACACACCATAATAACCCTAGGTATGGAGTCCTTCTATACAGAATTCCTCCACTTTGGAAGAAATGGTTGGATAATCTTCGGAGCGTGCATTTCTGAGTATGATTTGCATGCTCCGGGTACTCTCCTTTTGCTAAGTATTCTTTGATATCATCGAACCACGGATTCCCATCAGTTTCTTCTTCAACGCGAGTACAATAGGCTGGCTGATTATGGATCCTTACCGGAATAGGGTCAATGAAATTCTTGTTCGGTGTTGTATCATGGAGGACAGAGTGGCCAATGCGTCTGCGAACTCATATTGGATTCTTGGGACATGTCTGAACTCTATCTTCGTGAACCTCTTCATCATCTCTTGCACATAATATAGATATGGTAATATCTTGGTATTATTTGTAGCCCACTCTCATAAAACCTGATGTACCAGAAGATCTGAATCACCATTTACCAGCAATTCCAGGATATTCATGTCAGTGGCCAAATTGAGCCCCAAGATGCAAGCCTCATATTCTGCCATATTATTGGTGAATGGAAATATGAGTTTTGCCGATACCGGATAATGTTGACCTATCTCTGACACCAAAACAGCTCTGATACCCACACCTTTGAAATTTGCAGCTCCATCAAAAAACATTCTCCAACCATCGTAGGCTTCGGCGATATCTTCTCCTACAAATGATACTTCTTCATCGGGAAAATACGTTTTTAGTGGTTCATATTCTCCTCCTACAGGATTTTCTGCCAGATGGTTTGCTAATGCATGTCCCTTAACCGCCTTATGAGTTACATAGACGATGTCAAATTCACGCAACAACATCTGCCATTTTGCCAGCTTCCTTGTAGGCATGGGTTTCTGGAAGATGTACTTCAGAGGATCCATCCTTGATATGAGATATGTGGATTAGGCACAAAAGTAGTGCCTCAATTTCTGATCTATCCATGTCAGAGCGCAGCAGGTGCGTTCCATCAAAGAGTATCGTGCTTCGTAGGGTGTGAATTTCTTACTCAAATAGTATATGGCATCTACTTTCCTCCCCGTCTCATCGTGTTTCCCCAAGACACAACCGAAAGCTCCATTTAGTACGGACAAATAGAGTAGCAGTGATCTACCAGGTTCCGGCGGGACTAGCACTGGTGGGGTGGACAAATATTCCTTGATTTTGTCCAAAGCTTTCTGGAAGTCTTCAGTCCAACTTGTTGCGGCATATTTCTTTAACATTTTGAAAATCGGCTCACAGATCACGGTCGATTGTACTATGAAGCGGTTGATGTAATTGAGACGCCCCAAGGAACTCATCACGTCTTTCTTGTTCTTTGAAGGTGGAAAATCCTGGATAGCCTTGACCTTTGACAGGTATAGCTTAATTCCTCGGCGGCTAACGATGGATCCTAACAACTTTCCAGCAGGGACTCCGAAGGCACATTTTGCAAGATTTAATTTCAAATTATACCTCAGAAGCTGATCAAAGAACTTTCTCAAGTCTGCTATGTGATATGTACCCTTTTTAGATTTGATGATGACATCGTCCACGTATACCTCTATATCCTTGTGTATCATGTCGTGGAAAATAGTTGTCATGGCTCTCATATAAGTGGCCCCGGCATTCTTCAAACCAAATGACATCATTTATAGCAGTACACCCCTCATGATGTAATAAAAGTTGTCTTCTTGGAATCTTCCTCATCCATCCAGATCTAATGATATCCTACGAAGCAATCCACAAAGGATTGGAGTTCATGATTTGCACAGTTGTTAATCAATATGTGTATATTGGGTAACAGGAAATCATCTTTAGGAATTGCTCTATTTAAGTCCAGCTAATCAACACATACTCTGACTTTCCCATCCTTCTTCGGAACTGGCACGATCTTAGCCAACCAGGTCAGATATTCAACCACTCTGAGAACCTCAGCTTTGATCTGTTTGGTGACCTTTTTTTTTATTTTCAGACTCCTATCTGGTTTGAACTTTCTGAACTTCTGCTTTACCGGTGGACACATTGGATTGGTAGGTAGTTTATGAGACACTATAGATGTGCTCAAACCAGTCATATCATCATAAGACCATGCGAAAATACCTTCATACTCTTTCAAGAAGCTGATGTACTCTTCTTTCTCTGATGGTGACAAGTGAATGCTTATGCGAGTTTCTTTGACTGTTTCGGAATCTCCCAAGTTGACTATCTCGGTTTCGTCTAGATTGGACTTAGGCTTGTTCTCAAAATTCTCCACTTCTTTGAAAATTTCCTCAGGTATTATATCATCTTCTTCTATTTCCTCTGAGTCACTATCCTTATGTTGGTTGACTCATTATATGTCAGAGTTGTTGGTTCATCAAGATAAGAAATAGTAATGTTATAGAGAGAAAAATGTAGAGGATAATAATAAATAATAAAATATAAAACCATTGATAAGTATCAAGATGTCAAACAAAAGCAATTTTAATGATTCAAACAATTGTTTCAAAACAAAATACTGAAAATGTTTTTTTTTTTAAAATGCTCATAAGAATTCTTTTCAAAATAAATGACACTAGCATCCAGACTACCCCGGAACTCGGCGGGCCCTTGATGGTGTGACGGTCCATTTTCTGAGAACAACTCCCTTCTCCAGTGGATAATGAGGCCTTCCTCCTCCTCCTCCTCCTCTTCCTCAACTTTTATGTTGCAGTCCATATCTTCATCTCCCAAGAACAGATTCCTTAAACCAGCTAGAATTTCATCCTCTTCAGATCCCCACATCATATCGTCCTGATGAAAGGATTGGCTCAAATATGGTATCGGTTTCTCAAGAGGGTAATAAGGACCGCACCATGGTGGCGACCAATTCTGATATTCGTGCCAGGTATAATGATATCCAAGTCCAAAGGTTGTGCCATGATGCTTTAGCTGTATTGGTTTGGTGATACCCTGGAGATTCTTTCTGAGCCCTTTACCAAGTTCATATCCTGTCCATGCCAATATGCTCTCTATTTTGCTATTCCACCATTTATCCTTCTCGATCGCGTTGACACGCTCAATGCGGTGTTAAGTTTCTCCACCTAACTTCTTCCTATTTTCCACAACCGGAACAGTCTGGTTGGTGTAGATAGGGTTACTCCCGTCTCCATGAATGATCACTTCTTGATGGTTCCATTCAAACTTCACAGCCTGTACAGAGTAGATGCTACGACCCAAGCAGTGTGTATCCAAGGTCGTCCCAACAACAGATTGTATCAGGAGGATATGTCAAGCACTTGGAATTCAACATCAAACCAAGTTGGGCCCATTTGTAAACAGAGGTTGGTTTCTCCGATCATGGCCCTTTGAGACCCATCGAATGCTTTCACGTTCATAGTTCCTACCCGTATTTCAGGAAAACCTTTACCCAATCTCTTCAAAGTAGTCAATGGACAGATGTTGAGACTTGAACGCCCATCTATCAAGACCCTGTCAATGAATTTGTCTTCGTACTGCACTGTGATATGCAGCGCCCTATTGTGACTCAATCCTTCCGGCGGTAATTCATCTTCGTGGAAAGTGATCTTATGGCTTTCCAAGACTTGTCCGACCATATTGTCCATCTCTCCACTAGTAATGTTGTTGGGTACGTAAGCCTCGTTCAACACTTTCATCAATGCATTTCTATGTGCTTCAGAATTATGTAGTAGTGGAAGAATGGATATCTGAGCAGGGTTTTTGTTCAGATGATCGACCACAGAATACTCTCTTTCTTGTACCTTTATCCAAATATCGTCCGGTCCGATTTCAATGATAGGCTTCTTGGAAGCGGCTTTTTTACTCGTTCCTCCCAGATGCTCGGGTGTGTAAACCCTACCAGTTCTGGTCATACCTTGTGTTGCACCAGTTTCTTCCATTTTTCCCTTTCCTTTACTTCTCGCTTCTGTAGTATAGTCCCAGGGTACATCATTGGACTTAAAGGATGGTGTGGGTGCTACCGTCATGATGAATGGTGTGGTCCCTTCTACTTCGAACAGAGTTGGCGTGGTTGAGGATGTTGTTACTTCAACCTCGAATGGAGTTGGTGCAGCTACCTAAATCTCAATCAGTGATTGTATCTGTACCACAATAGGTGTGAGAGTGACTGTAGGTATTTTAGGATCATCCCCTTTCCGAATGAGCCCAATTGACCCTTCCAGATCCCATTATTCATCAATTTCTATCACATTTACCCTCTCGTCTCTGTGGTTCGGGAGGGGATTGTTTCGGACATTAGGTGCAATCTCCTTTACCTGTATAACCTTGGTGTCAATCAGTGTCTGGATTTTGTCCTTTAGAGTGCGGCATTCATCAATAGTGTGACCTTTCTTGCCCAAATGGTAGGCATATGTCTTATTTGGATTGACCCACTGAGAGGAATTTTCCATGGCAACAATGAGAATGGGAGTGACAAATTCGACAACTTTCAATCTCGCATACAACTGGTCGATGGATTCGGCAATAGGAGTGTATTGTCTGGGCGGTCTACAGTCGAAATTTGGTCTTGGTTTTTGGTAATTTTGGCATGCTGGTGGCGAGTGATAATATGTTGGCTGAGTGTTGTAAGTAGGCAAGTTGTTTATATCTAGGAGGTGAATACTGATATGTGGGTGGAGGTGTTTGGTATGTGAGAGGAGACTTAGGACCTTGGGCTACCATCACAACCTCTACTTCCTTCTTTTTAGATATACCCCCGACTGCAAGGCTTTGTTCGTAGCCTGGAGTGCCTTGAAATTGGTTACCATTCCGCTCTTAATCCCCTCCTTTATTCTTTCTCCCAATTTTATGATGTTGGAAAACTTATGGTTTTCAATAACTATCAACCTCTCGTAATACGGCGGATCCTAAGCTCGGACAAAAGAGTTGTTCATTTTCTCTTCTTCTAGTGCTGGCCTTACTTTTGCAGCCTCTTATCTCCACCGATTAGCATACTCGCGGAAAGTTTCTTTCGACTTCTTCTTAAGAGTCCAAATATAGAAGACGTCTGGTGCATTCTCTGTATTGAACCTGAACTGATCCATAACATCTGACGCCATGCCTACCCAGTTGACCCATTTCTTTGGGTTTTGACTGATGTGACAGGATAAGGCGTCTCCAGTGAGGCTCCTCATGAACAACTTCATGCGGATTCTTTCATCTTTACCAACCCCTACGAGCTTGTCACAATATGTCCTCAGATGTACCTTCGGATCACCTGTCCCGTTGAACATTTCGACCTTAGGAGGTTTGTAACCTTCTGGAAGTTCTATGTCCGGTTGAATACACAAATCCTCATAGTTCAAACCTTTGATGCCTTTACCATATTCAACACCTTGGACTCGACTTGTAAGCTTCTTAAGTTTTTCCGCCATGTTCTTGATGAGCAGGCCCTTCTTTGCGGATTCCGGTGTATACATGGTTTGTTGTGAAGTGTGGGGTAGGTCTTCCACATATATGGGGTTGCTTTGGTGGACTCCGGGGATTTGGGCATAGTGGTGATCATTGGTTGAGTTTTGGGGATCATGGGTAGGTTGTGGTGCATTTTGAGGAGTATGGTAGGTGGTGGTTTATGGGTACTGGGTCGGATGATGGTGATGCTGTGGAGGAGTTGGTACTGGTGGAGGATTAGGATTTTGAGGAGGCGTGGCGTATTGATGAGGTGTGGGAGGATTTTGTGGGTGTTGGTTTTGTGTGTTTTGAGGAGGTGTTGGGTTTTGGGTGTTTTGTTAGTTAATGTCGGGAACATTCAGGGTAAGGGAAAGGTTTGCCAAGTTACGGACATGCCCAAGTTCCCCTTGTAACTCCAGTATCTTTTGTTCTAACCGTAAAACCAAGTCATTCTGCGCCGGAGTACTTCGACCATCCGATGTTTCGACATTCTCTGCATGCGTAGCGTTGTCTTTCCTGATACCACTCATATCATCCATCTTAGCTTTTCCTTTGTTCTTAGGATCACTTGGAGGAGCAGGAGGAGGTGGAGGACCTCTAGATCTGGTATGATATGCCGATGATTCTAGTATGCACGAACCAACCTTAGGGGATGGGAATAAATAAAGAAAAGAAGAAAAACAAAAGGTAAACAAGTCAGTAGGGATATGAAAGGAATTTTGCGGTATTTAAACACATATTGCGGAATTATAAATTAGCGTCCTAATTTGGGGACCTCATTGTGCCCGAGGTAGGCCTAGCGACAAACAGATTTGGAGAAAACTCAATGTCGTCAACGACGTCATTTCATTAATATGATAAATAGACCAAATCTCTACTAAAACGACAATAATTGTAAAGAGTGAGTAGTGGCATTTGCCTTATTACAAACAAATCTAGAAAATAAGTAAAACATCATTCCTAATCTACTCGGTCCCAGAGGGACCTTCTCCAAGCTTGGCCTTCTTAGCCCTGTCAATTAGATTCCCCAGGTCGCGCATGTCCAACAATAGATATGACCTTGCTAGATGTCCTCTTTCATTTCCCTCTGCATTCTGACAATCCGAGACCCTTTTCCTCATCTTTCCCTCAAGATCCATCAAACCTTGATCCAAATAATCCAACCTCTCTATTGACTTAGTAGGGATTCCTCTCCATTTGTTGATTGCTTCCATGTCTACTTTATGTTGTTCCAAATGCCTGGCTTCAGACTCGAAGACCCTTTTGCGTAACCTCCTGTATTTGACTTGTGCTTCAGCAGCGTCGTCTATGACCCTATTCCTCAAATCAACCCCTGACTTGACCTCTCCTTCGATGTCATCGACCAACCATGATGGGTAGAAGTATACATGGCTGGCATGATACCGATCTGGCTGGATAGTATCTTTCTCCACAACAATCTTTTGATGCCACATGTGCTGTGCCTCGAACTTGAATGGAATGTCATTCGCTTGGAAGTCTACTTTGTAATGAACCATTTTGGAAACTCGCGGTATAACCTGTTTTCTCCCAGCTTGCCTCATGATTCTGATAGGATCATAAGGATACATTCCCCTCAATCCGATTAGCACTAGATGAGGACCATCTCTCGATCTGATGATAAATTCACTGCTAGGGAACCATTCAAACATCCAATATATCTTGTCATCGGTCAAATTTCTAAAGAAATGCACCCAGCCTACATCGTTTTTCGGTTGTGCAAACCTGTCTTGGATAAAAGTCATTCTCTTCGGATGCTGATAAGCTATGTGGTCATTCCATGTTCGTGGCGGAAACTCCTAACGGTATTCTCCTCTTTGAAGGTGTTCTAACAACCATATTTGCAGCAACAGATTGCAACCCTCGAAATGCATATATCCTTTTTTGCAACAGTCTAAGGCTCAGTACATTTCAGCCACAATCATAGGGACAATAGTGTAAGTTTGCCCCTTATTTCCTTCCATTAGGGTCTTAGTGACCATAGCTAGGCGAGTGTGGATCATTTCTCCTTGTATTGGGAATACCAGCATCCCCAGAAAATAGACATGAATACAAAAACCCGGCGGTGAGTCCAACCCAAAGAAGTAGTGGCAAACTCATCATGGTAAAGGCGATATGACTTGTTGTGCCCATAACGCTCGTAAAGGAAATCGAATGGTATGTATGATTTCTTCAGACAGACTAATTCTTCCTGAAACTCATCATTTTTAGGAAACCTCGAGAAGTATGATTTTCCAATACCAACAAACCATCGCTATCCCATGGGAGCCTAGCAAAGCCTCATATTTCCTCTAGAAGGGGAGTCATTTCTATATCACCAAAACGGAAGACGGACCTCTTCTCATCCCAGAACATAGTGGCGGCCTCAATTAGTACATTGTTCGGCTGAACATCTAACAAGGAAGGTAAATTCCCTAGGACTCTTTTCATATGATTTTTGTCACTTGGCGAGAGGTTTTCGCACCAATCCAGCAGCCAAGGTGGGATACTTCGAACCATGTCAACCTAGGGACTTCGTGCCTCATTTATGCAAAACAGATAAAGTTAGATTTTCCCCCTCCAGATTTGGCTATTTACATATTAATGATCAGCATATCGGAACGTTTTCTCCAAATAATGCACATATCATGATTGTACCCATTGGGATTATGGAAATCCCGGTGGGTTTTGGACAAGGCTTACCTGAGAAGGTTATTACGCGGACAGCGTTCTAACCTATACAAGGTTTGGACATGATGCATGCACAGTTAATATTAGAGTGGGGGTTTCTAGAAGAGTCTAGACCGGTACCCTCAAGTGGACAACTTGAGAGGGAAAGACACAGAACCGTCGATTGCACCGATGATCGACTAGTTTTACCACAAATAAGCCTTTCCAAATTTGATGAGTGATTTGAGAAGAGCGCAGACACTCATCAAGAGCCGCTATGGAATTAGTTACGCACGAGTGGAGTATGATGTGGAGCATGCTTTATGAAAAGATAAAACAACACGTTGTCAAGTATTTTTCAAGATGGAGACAGTAAATGCAGTATTTAAATGAAACGTAAAGACATAAAAAAGAAAGAAAAACAAGGAAGAAGTTAGTTCGCGCAATGGGAAAGAATTTTAATAAAGCAAGCGAGAGGGTATGGGTAGGGAGGGACATGATGTAGCAAATTTTAATAAAATGATTTGGAGTAAGTAAACATAAGAGGAAAACGCATATCGTAACCCAATTAAGCAAAGATTCACATATTAATACGAATTCAAATGAATGGAAAATAGAGGAAAGGGTGTGCATGTAGCCATAAGAAAGGGAAAATGGTAGCTGGATATTCATGTAACGATAAAGAACAAGGAAACACGTTCATCAAAGGAGACTAATTCGTATAGACCAAATTCGCTATGGTAAGAGCCTAAAAATATCCCCAGCAGAGTCGACATGCTGTCACGCCCCTTTTTTCTCGCAAAATCGGGTTTCGACACGTGACAAATCTTTTAAAGAAGGTGTTAAAATAGAGAGTCTCCACCTAACTGATTTGAGGTGCGTTAGGGCACCTATTTGCAGATAACTCTGGTCTAACCAGTTTGCATCACCAAAGATCGGGTAAGGGCTCAAATTACCTCGAGGAGAAGGTGTTAGGAATTCCTCGAGGTCTACAAATGTGGGTCCTGGTCGAACTAGAATTATGTGAATGAGTTCAAAACAAGAGGGAAAGACAAGAAGTTGGGCAATTATTATGAAAAATCAACCAATAAACAAAAACGGTTGATTTTATGACAAGATGGGGGGGTCCTAAGTTTTTATCCTAAAGGATCACCCCGTGCAACATAAATAATACTTTGTAACTCCCTCGAGATGAGGTATTACGCGTATTATTCAGCGGGCACAGACTATCATCTCCTGCTACACGATTATTATCTTTAAGTTGTTACCTAAGGCGCACTAGTTGATTCTAAGTCGTGCCTTATGCGTGCACTACCCGTCCCATGCTTATGGTCCATGAGGCGTTTGGACCTCTATTTTTGGGTGGTTTTAGACCTAACTTAGGTTTCTCAAAATGATAAAACTAGGCGACATACAAAACAAGTTGGACTTTATATAAAGGCAATTAAGGGCTCAAGTTAGTCTCCACACTTAGACAACAAATGTACGCAAACAAATTAGGCGTTTGACTGTTGCAGAATTGAGACGAGTTAAATTCATTAAGCCTTATATACATGATTTCTATGTGACCTTGGAATTCAAACGTGCAGGCAGTTTCAGATGTAAGGTGCTATTTTAGAGGCATGCTTTTTGAACAACTATATATTTTAGGGAATCTGGTATTGCGTATTGATTACTAAAATTACAGATTATAAGTGTTTAAACCTATAGACATGATATCTAGGTGTAGTAGTTAGCAGTGATAACCATGGAAAATATTCAGAATTACTCTGTTTGGTCCTATGGGCATGCTTTCTAATAGTGGTGACGAAACAGTCTTGAAAGTTCAATATTAACACTTAAAACTGAGTGGGATTACCCTATAGGCATGATTTCTACAATTAGCGATTGAAACTGGTTTTAGCTCCTATAGGCATGTATCCTAAGTGAGCAATTATAACAACAACACATTAACCAATTAAAACCCTATAGGCATGATTTCTAAAATGCAGATTTGTAGAGCATGACCTAACATGAGCCTATGGATATACTGTAATGCAAATTGAAATATTGGTCACTTTATTTCCTATAGGCATGATATCTAGCATGTAGAAGCATAATATGTTAAGCGAATTAAACACATATAGGCACGTTATCCAACACACACAGTAGCAGAACATGTTCGAGCAAAGTAAACACCTATAGGCAGGATTTCTACCTGTTTCATGCGAATATTAAAATAAACTCATTTTCCCAATTTTTACTAACACCCCAATTATTATTACAATATTATTACAGACCCAATGAATGGAATGAATTACAAAGCTGCAAAATAGCTATAGTGGGCCTAAGGAAGGCCCAAAGGATACTCAGCCTGGCCAGGCCTTCAATATCATATCCAACAGGCTTCAACATAGCCCAGAAACAATCTCCATTTACACAAAACATCCCACATCCAGTAACCATAATTTTGATTTAAAAAAAAGTCCCAGGAGAATGGCCATTTACGCGAACCAACTGGTTTAGCCAGTTGGTGAAAAAAAAAGGGGACAAAGTTGAGCAATTAGGAAAATGTGGCATAGAAACCTGGACCCTAGTGTGTCAGAGTTCCCAAGGGCTTCAAGAACCCCAGGGCAGTGCTCACATTAGGGAGGTTAGTAGAGGAGACATAAGGGTGAGGGCTTTGGCTTTCAGCCAGCCCCAGAATTAAACTTATAACAGGAAACAACCAGTGAAAATAGTAGTACAGTAGTAGGTTCGGAAAGCATTTGCAATCTTATATGATAATCACATAATGAACTCAAGAGACAAACTAACACATTGGACAGGGTGACGTATGATAAGGGACAAAGAGCCTAGGATTGCAAAGTTAACAGGCCAGCGCATTAGGCTAGTAAAACCAAGTAATGCAACCAGTATAGGACTTAATGGATCAGATTATACTAAACTCAGGTTTAAACGGTATAATACAAACAGGGTCAGGTATCATAGAGGGCGTTAGTCAAAGAGGATTAGTTTGAAAGATCACAAGTTATTAGAGGTACAGATTGGTCATGGCAAGAACACATAGAGTGGTAACAATAATCATAGGAGCATATAATATTTAGAATAAATGTCTTAAACAAGTTGGGGCAGGTTAATAACATCAATTAACCATTGGAAGTTCATAATTAGGCAGAGAACATGGATTAAGCCATGTAATCAAAACAGAATATTCGAGTTATCAACAACACTAAACTAAGCATTCTAAAGGTTAGGTGCAAAGACATCATTAAGCTAGCAATTATACGCAGAATCAAAAAGGAAAAGGGTTAGGAGAACATATCAGATCATGAAACTCAAAAAACATGCTAATTAAACATAATAAACATTGCAAAAGTCAGAAACTAACCAGAGATTGTTCAATAAACAAGAAAAGAACTGCAGTAAGGACCTAGAGTCTCGAATATGTCAAGTTCCAAGGGTTTCAAGAACCCAGGACAGTACTCACACCCAAGAGAGGTCGAGAAGAATAGAAATTTGGTGGTCTTGGCTTTCAGCCGGCCAAGATCCAAACATAACAGAATAGTAAGCAAATGTAGAGTAGAAACCTTAGTTTTTAGTGAATTGAAGTTTTTTTTGAAAAGGGGAAGCGGAATCGATTTATATAGTAGTAGAATAAGCACATAAATAAGGAAAATCAAAAAATCAGACCATAAAAAGACAGAAAACACATAAATCAATTAAAAATAAAATTAGGAGAATAAGCCGGTAATCCCTAATGTTTAGGTAAAACAAATATTACTAGAATATACACGATAACAATAACATAGGACGGATATTAACATAATAACACTTAAAATCAGGGAATTGAACCAATTTTGGTTCGATCTAAAGAGATTTGAAAACCCTAGTTTTAGGGTAAGTAAAAATCAACAAAAGATACACAAATATTCGTACTCATAATAGAACAAGGGATGAATATAGAAAAAATATTAGAAAGGTCAAGGATTTGAATCGATTTTGGTTCGATCTTGATGAGATTGATGTGCCGGAGAATTACTGCACATTTAATGTCAAATTGCTTAAATTATAGCTTGTTTTCAAGAGCTTTTGCCTTTTATATTTATGAAATTTTGATGTTTTGCAGTGCATGAGGCTTAAACACTCAAGAACATGCAAAAGAGAACAAAAGGCTAAAAACATAAGAAAAAGAGAAAAATGCGATCGCAGAAGGCACAGGGAAAGACCGCAGACCTGCTCTGCGAATCGCAGATGGCCCAGATGGATCGCAAACGTCAATAAAAAGATTGGTGAATTTCAAGAGCAAAACTGCGATCGACTATGCGATCGCATAACTCATCTGTGAGCCGCATAGTTGACCGCAGAACCTCCAGTACTTGAAGCCCACTTCAAGAATGCGATGCAACTTTGCGGTCGCTTAAACAATGCGGACCGCAGATCAAACAATACGATGGGAAGCTGGAAACTAGGGCTTTACATCTGCGATAACCCTAGGAAGAATGCGAACCGCATAGCTATTCTGCGACAGGAATGCGGTCGTAGAGCTGACCGGAAAGGGTATTTTTGTACGATTTAGACCCCGATTTTTGGCCCACTATAAATAGATTAATTTGGGTTTTGTGGGTCAGGCTTGTCCGGTTTTAAAGCTACAACATACCCTTTGAATATTCCTCTTTTTTGGAAGTGTTAGAAGTGAAGATTCTTGTGTTTTTTAAGCATTCATGGCATTAAATACTCTTATATTTTTATCATTTAGTATGAGTGGCTAGTTTTAAATACTAAGGTTGTGGACCCTAAATGGGTGTTATGTTTTTGGATATTTAACATTGAATATATATATATATATATATATATATATATATATATATATATATATAATG